>JAENRU010000488.1:0-125000 GCA_016647705.1 Eucommia ulmoides
GTTGACCTGTTCCTGCAAAACAAAACTTAGACACCAGGGGTTGGGTTCCCGATAAAGCCTCTCCGGTGTGAGAAAAAGTCACAGTTGTTTTGAGGAACAATATGCTTCAGGAAATTTAAAGTAGAATTTATATTGAGGTAGAGTTTAGTTCACTCTAGTAAAAAGTATAGGCTAAAGTTTTCAACTTGCCTATTTCACTCTTAAGCCAGGACTTTTCTTTAAGTAAAGAGGAAAATGAAAGACTTATGTTTTGTAGGCAAGTCTTGATGTGCCCTTTGGTGAAGAATGATATATCTATTTATAAGAGGTTTCTTGGACTAATTTTGAAGTTAAATACTCATTTTGTTGTGAAATTAGGCCATCACTTATTAGTGGTTAGGCCATTTAGGGTTATGATAGGTTTTAATGGCTAAATTAGGTCATAGTGGTAATTTTGATGATAAATTGTTAGAAAAATTACCCATTAAAATTACTCATCATTAGAGGCCCCCACTCTTCTTTTTGACTAGTTAAATGGAATAATAGAGCTTTTTATCTATTTTTGTATAGACTTTAGTGATGTCAGACGACCGCATCATCCTTGAGGCAATGTTTGGGTTATCCTGTTCATTGGGTCATACCTAAACATTAGAGTTGTTCTAAGAGGGTTTTTCAAGTCATTTGCAATCCAAACACATAGAGCGGCCAAAGCCGTCTGGTCAGGGATTGGCAGTTGTGACCTCTCTTTTTGCTATAGCAAGCATGAGAGGCATCATCTAACCTATTTTTTGCTATGGCATTTGTAGTGGAAAGGCATCATCTGATCCTTCTTTTTTCGCCAGGGAAGCATCCGCTGACCTGGGAAATTCGTAGTTGGGGAGGCATCATTAGACCCTTCTTTTACCTCCGTGGAGACATCATCTAACTCGGGAAATTCGTAGTTGGGGAGACATCCTTTGACTTGGAGAATTTATAGTCGGGGAGGCATCCTCATACCCATCTTTTACTATTGAGGAAGCATCATCTGACCCAGGGAATTCGTAGCGCAAGTCAGATGACTCGGTTTATAGATTTTAGAAAATCCGTTGTAGAAGATCGAACCAAGTATCTCTTTGTAACCTAGGTCTACTTGGTCTTTTCCCAATCAGGTCTATTGTAACTTGACTTCTCGGTCTTTCCTTTGGAAGCATGGGTGTGCCTTTTATGACCAAAAGTTGATTCACCATCAAAAGCAAAACCTCAATGTATGGTGCGAGTGTTCTTCTATACCCTTGGCGAGCTTTGTAGGTGCCCAAGTGTTTGATGGTATATGTGGTTCCGTCGTAGGGTTTTACTCGAGAAGGTAACTGGAAGCCTTCAAGAATAGGTATTCTCATGATCTTGACTGAGAATGAAGTTCTCTGTTAGTTATTAAGTTGTGCACCTCGTGCCTGTTTTGGTTAAAGTTTTCTAGGTAATCAAGGATGGCGTCTTGCTTTTGTCGAAGATATCTAGAGCTATGTTCTCCTGTATTTTCTTGATTGACTTGTCCTTCTGGCTTGAAATTTTTATGCTTCTGTTGACTTGGTGGGTATGCTGGGTTAGTGTACAGCTAGTGCATGGAGATACTCGGGTTTATCCTGAGTAGATCCACATGCAACCAAGTGATCACATCGTGGTTGGCTCTGACAAGCTTGACCAGTTGTTCTTTTTTGTCTCCCGAGAGGGTCACCCCAATCTGGACAGTTCGGTCTGGATCGATTGGGTGTACTTGGACATCCTCTAATTCTTCATCGGGCTAAGGCCAAAGTTGCCGCAGTTGTTCGACCTGTGGGTCCATGATGTCCTCTTTCTTGGGACACTCGACTGTGTCTCTAGGCAGGAATTCCTCGTTAACTTCCTTGTTCTCTAATTGATATTTGGGGATTTCCATTTCAGTTATAAAGCACTTTCAAGCTATCTTTTTGCTTTCTCGTACCTCACTAATCCCATTCTTGTCCTGGAATTTCAATTATGCTGAAGTGATGGCCTTTAAAGCATCTAAACACGACCTTTCGATGATAGCGTTATATACACCGACAGACAGTCCACTACCATGAACTGTGCGTCGATTGTCGAGTGTTTTGGCTCCATACCCGTTGTAATTTGAACCGTGATCCAACTGAGCGGCTTCACTATTTTCCTTCCAAAGTCGACTAGGGGGTCATCATGGGCTTTAGCTAGTCGTGGCTGATTCTCATCCTGTTAAATACAGTTAAGTAGATTATGTCCACTGAGTTGCTACTGTTGACCAACACTCGCCCCACATTGTAATTGTCAATCTGCAAGGTGACCACCAAAGTATCGTCATGAGGCATGTGAACCCTGCGTAGGTGTTCCTCAGTAAAGGTGATGGCTTCTCTCTCTATGAGAGACTTCTTAGATATTTGGAACACGTAGTCCTCGGTTGGACGTTTTCCCTGCTGAGCATTCTCCTTATGCTTAGATTTAGTCAGTCCTCCCGAGGTGAATCCACCATGGATCATGTGGATGTTCTCTTTGACCTCAGGTCTTTTCTATTCTTGCTAGGGCGTCGTTCATCTTGATCTCCTTCAGTCGTGAACCTCTTGAGGTGACCTCTTCAAATTAATTGCTCGATCTTGTTCTTCAAGTCATAGCAATAATCAGTGGTGTGACCGTGGTCCCAGTGGAAGTTACAACACTTATTTGAGTTGATTGCTTTTACTCTACTCTTTATTACCTGAGGTCACTTGATCAATTTCTTGTCCCTGATCTGCATCAGGATTGTCCCCAACGGAGTATTGAGGGGCGTAAAATTAGTGAAGCGTAGGGGAGACCTATTCTTCCCCGATTTCTTGTCGGATTCATTTATCTCTACTGCGTTTCTTCTCTTCTTTGACCAAGAGTCATCTTGACTGGGTTTGTTGTAGTTTGGCGCTTCAGCTTTCTTTTTTCCTTTGACGTCTTCTTCTTTTTCAGCCCTAACTTGATATACTTCTTCCGCAAAGATGAACTCGGAGGAAAGGGCGAAGGCCACGGCTAAAGTGTTTGGTGGTACGTAGGCTATGTCGTGTAAGAATGGACTTATCTGTACCCCCTGCCATTAAGGCACCTACTGTCATCCTGTCATTCAGTTCTTCTACTTGATCAGATTTGCAGTGGAACCTCTCAATGCAGACTTTTAGTGTCTCGTCCTTCATCTGCCTTATCGATATAAGGTGCGATGGGTTTTTAGCTCGCCGCTTGTTGCTTACAAACCTGTGTGCAAAGGTAAGGTTAAAAGATTCAAAAGAATTGAAACTACTTTGTTTTAATGCCTTGTACAACTTTTAGGCCGCTCAGGCCAGAGTCACCTGGAAGGCTTGGCACTTCGTTGAATCCGTTGCCCCACGTAGATCTATATAAGCATGGTATGTATCAAGGTACTCTTTCGGATTGGAGTCTCCTTGGTACGTCCCGATTTGAGATGGCACCTTGAAGTTTGTCGGGACTTTTTCCCGTAGTACCTGGGTAGTAAAGGGAGAAGCGTTATTTTTCATGATCTCGTAAACATTGAACTCTTTCTTCCCAATCTGCCTGAGCTTTTAATTGATGGCCTTAACCTGCGCTTGTAGGTCTTTGTTGGTTTGTCAATCCAAGTTGCTCTGTTGATCTCTCATTTCAGATTCTCTCTAGTTCTTGACGGAGATTACGCTGCCCTTGGCAATGCTCTTCCTCCTGGCGTTGTTCACCACGAACTCTCTGTCCTTCATCGGCAATAAGTTGTGCCTCACCGATAAGCAACATTTATCGTTGGGGTACATGCGATGATGGATGTAGTTGACCTTGATTAACCTGTCCAGTTAGATATCAGACAGTTTGGGAGAGATAACAAATCTCCTTCCTTAATTTCATCAAGAGTGTGGGTGATTTCTCTAAAGGACCAACTTCATGATTAGCCATGTAGATCGATGCTTTTTACTTTCTTGACCATTTGTCATGATTCCAGATCTTGGAGTAACCATTAACGTAGTTGATGAGATTTGTAAGAACAGCTATTAGTTGCTCCGACAGACGGCGTCAAACTAATAATGCCAAAATCTAGTTCGGTGGATCACAGTTAATATAGTTGATCTCTGTCGGGTTGACTTCATTGACTTGTCCCTGCAAAACAAGGCTTAGACACCAAATGTTGGGTTACCAGTGAAACTCATCCGGTGTGAGAATAAGTCACCGTTGTTTTGAAAAAAAAAAATATACTTCAGGGAATTTAAAGTAGAATTTCTACTGAGGTAGAGTTTACTTTCCTCTAGTAAAAAGTGTAGGCTCGAGAATTTGATTTGTCTATTTCGCTTTTAAGCCAAGACTTGTCTTTAAGTAGAGAGAAAAATGGAAGATTTATATTTTATAAGTCTTGATGTGCCCTTTGGTGAAGAATAAGATCCTTATTTATAGGGGGTTTCTTGAACTAATTTTGGAGTTAAATACTTCTTTAGTGGTGAAATTAGGCCACCACTCATTAGTAGTTAGGCCATTTAGGGTAGTGGTAGGTTTTAGTGACCAAATTAGGTCATAGTGATAATTTTGATGATAAATGGTTAGCTAAATTACCCATTAAAATTACTCATCATCAACTGCTATTACCACAATATATATTTGTTATCACAACTGCCACCACTTCATCGAACATTTACTATCACTGCCATCACCACATTCAATATTCCCCGTCACTACTACCAACACAATAAATACTCTCCATCACCACTATCACCTTAGCAAATATTCGTTATCACCATAAAAAACATTCTTTTTACCACTACCATCATAATAAATATTCGTTATCACCGCTAATACTAGCACAACAAATCTTCGTTATTTCCACCACAACAACAAATTTTGCTTCCATGCACTACTGCCGTCGTCACCACAACAAATAATAAAAAATCAACAACAAATATAAAATTATACAATTAAAAACATGAATTTTTTTATTTTTATTTTGATATAGACAATTTTTTTTTTTGAAAATTTAAATAACTAAAAATCATGAAGGAAAAAAATAAAAACAAATTCCGTGAGCATTCTCTATCACTTTTATTGTATTCACAAATTCCGTGCATTTTTGTTTCAGTTGTCAATCTCGAACATATCATCAAATTTGAACCCTTTTTGAAACCTTTTACATCTAACATCCCTAATCCTCATAAGGTCTTGACCAAACTAGACAATGCATCGAATCTGATTCATATTGAAAACTGTCATCCTCCCTGATTATATCTATAAATTCGGGTTTTTTTTTCCATAATCATTTCAAGGAAATAATTTCCTCGAAGACGACGAAACTGATCCCGACTAAATTTTTTTCTACCATAAAATTCTCTGTTATTTCACAAAATCATGGTCCTATATAATCTCTTTGTATTTTTTTTAATCCTTCGATTCTTGAGCCTATAATCAAATCTTTAAATTATAACATAATCATGGCGTCTATACACCATAAATAAATATTGCACATTATATTTCAATAAACAATAGTATATATGTAATTCAATAATAATGCAAATGATACCCACATTCTACATCTGAAATATCACAACATAAATGTCAACAATAATACATAGAGCACGTGTATTACCCACTAATAAGGTAATGTGAATAACACTGAATATAATGTAGTGTTTAATGCATATGTACTACCCACTTGTTAGGGAAAATGAACAACAATTAAAATAGTGTAGTACTTAATGTATATGTACTACCTACTGGTCAGGTAAAGTGACTCCAAGATCACGTTTCAAACAAACCTTACTACTCAACAACCTATCTTATGGTCCATTACTCATACAACACTCTAACACCAAGTCTACAGAACTTATATAACCCAAGCCCTAATATCAAAACTGTCACACCTCAACCTAGGTCCTATACCCGAGGCTAGGTGTGACCTTGATTTGATATTACCCAAGCAAAACAACTATAACCTGAATAATAAATATACCACTAACTGACAATTGAGATAGATTTTTAAAATTTTACAAATTCAAAATTCAGTGATTATACATATACTACAATTTCATAATAAAAATACAAAAGTTTGAACCTCTTCTTACAAACAATTGTCCTGACAATCTCAAAAGTCACGCAACCCTCTGACTGTATCTAACGCTATTAGTGGACCAGTCTCTAATTGGAGTACCTAAGATAAAATATTTTATCGGTGTACTGTCTTTATAATATAAAAAAAAAATTATGGATCAAATACATTTATCATATTTCACTTTGCAAAACAGAATATAACCACTCAGTGAGCAGTAGTAAAATTCCACAAATATAATCAAAATGAAACAACTGAATTTAAATCAACTGATCCACTTACTTTTTATATATAATAAAATATCACACACATACTTCCATATTAGTCATAGGATCGTTTACTTCACAATCGAAAGTTATGAAGGTACCATAATTTGTACATTTGCGCAATCTAAGATTGTCAGTCTTAGGGTCATTCAGTATCTTTAATGGTAGAAGCACGCATGTGGTATAAACCATCATATCATATTGATAATCAACAACAATATATCAATTATGTGGTATAAACCACCACATCAAACTGATAGTAAAAAACATATTCAACCACCTGTAAGACTCACTATCATGTTATGTCTTACTACAACATACTCATGGTTAACAACATATTCAATTACCTGTAAGTTTTGCCCTTCTATCAGGTGTCACCACACCATACTCATAGTCAACAATATATTTAACTATCTGCAGGACTTACCTTCTTGTCAGGTCTTAATACAACATAAATGTCCTCCTATCAGAACCAACAACATTTTGCAAAACATGTCATCCTGTCAAGACAGAATTGTGGCATAACAGGATATTAGTAGAAACCAGCTTTCACATTTTAAAATTTTACTTGATCCATTTAACGTTATAATATTGTCTATTTAATAAAAAAAAAATTCCACAATTTAATACGAACAACTTACGTAGAAGACGATACATTCATATCAATAATATTACACTGCTATAAACACTAAAAACGAAACACTAACATAGTCAGTTTAGACTGAGAACAAAAAGTAAAAAAGGTGGAAGAGTAGAAGAAACCGAGAGGAGAGAGTGGGAATGATAAGAGAAAAAGAAAAACGATATATATATGTAGAGAGAGAGAGAGAGTTGTTTTGCATTTTAATTATTTTTTTAAAAAATTAATTTTTGAAAAATGTCCTATTTCAACTTATTTACCAAACATTGATATGCCGGGATTATGAATCCTAACTATTTAAAGCCGGGATTGTTAATTCTAGCTTTTCGTTGTTCTTAAAAAAAAAAAAAAGAAGTGAAAACCGGGATTAAGAATCCTAGTTATACGGTTTGCGTTTTTTTTTTTTTTTTTTTAAAATAGAACCGGAAGTACGACTTCCTGCTCTTACAAGAAAGAGCCAAAAGTAATACTTTCGGCTTTAACGTCTGAAACCGTAAAGTGGCAGCTCTAGCATCACCATCGTGCCACGTCATCTGATTTGTAAAAGAACAAGGGTTTTTCATGCCCATACAAAGGGAAATTACATCCCATATATTTTCTAAAATTTCATGCCCATAAAATATATGAAAATTATCACGAGAGAATGACTCTTTTGTCCTTAAATTTAATTCGAATTATTTCAGAAAAAAATAAAATGAAAGGTCATTTACATTTATACCCTTCATAAAGAACCTAAACTACATTTACATTTTTTAATTTTTTTTTTTTTCTCAGATGAGGCCACCACCTTCCACCGCCCCCCTAGATGCCGGCTACCTTCCGTCGTCTACCCCGACGCTGGCCACCATCCACCAGCAACCACGACGTCGGCCATCTTCACTGCCAACCATGAAACCACCATCTTCACTGCCAACCCCTCTCTCTTGCTACCCAAATCCAAAGACCTTCATGAAACCACCATCTCCACCACCACCAAATTGTAAATTCAGAGGGATTTCAATACAGATCTGGGGATGTCGAGTACATTTCTTGGTGTTGGAGAAATTCTTGCGGGTAAATTTCGGTTAAATTCGGAGGGATTTCTTGAGGTGCTAGTAAAAACCATTTGAGAGAGAGGGAGGGAGTGATGGAGAAGTTAGGCAACGGATTCCGGATGTAGGGAACAGTAACAAGATAAAGAAGAAAAAACAAAAGGTTAAGTACTGTATATATTCTAAACAAAATTATATATTTTAATTTGAATCTTATATTTAATATAAGGGTAATTTAATCTTGAAATAAATTAGATAGGGTTAATTTAAAAAAAAATAATAATATAAGTCGACTTTTCAAAAGCAAAATAGAGAACTAAATCTTAATTATTGATTGAAGGGGTGTTAACGGACTTAAATATAATATTACAAAGGTGTCTCCAGAGATTGTAATATTATAAGGGATTCCCGTGGTTGCAGTTAAAAATATAGGGGGTGTCTGGGATATTACCCCATACAAAATTAAAAGTAAATTTTATTATTTTATTTTTAAAATAATTTACTTATTATTACTTTTTATACTTTAGTGGATTAAAATCAATTATTTACTTAATTTATCTCAATTCTTCAATTAATACAAATTAATTTAATTAAGATTCAAAATAAATTATTTTACAAAACAAAATAAAATTAACGATTTTAAAAATATTTGTTTGTAAAGGGTTGATGGATAAAAATGAATTAAATAAATTTTAGAGAAAAATTCCGTCCAAAATTTGTATACATTTATTTTAATACAATTAAATTAAATTATATTTTAAAAAAAAATTATTTAATTTATATAGTATCTTTGTGTCACTATATCGATTTTTAGATTTATAAATGTAAAAAAACAATTAATGAAAAAAAATTGATTTTACTAAATCCTAGAGTAATCGATTACTCTACTCGGTGGATCGTCCCACAGGAAGCAAGTTTAATATTCTTGTGTGGATTAACTGAAAATCTTTATCCGTCCGGGAGTGGTTAAGAATTAAATCTTTTTTCAGAAATTTTCAACAAAGCAACGAAGAAGAAATTTTGGAAGTTGGCAAGGAAATAAACCAAATGGGACCACCTCTATGACTTTTGTAGTTCTATCCCCCTCAAGCAAGACGTGAGTCTGCAGGGACAGTATCAACCTTAAACGCGTGTAAAAAAGGAATAGCTAAGAAGTTACCGACCTATATGAATTCTGTAGTTATATCCCCTAAAGCAAGACGCGAGTTTGCAGGTCTACAGGGTCAGTATCAACCTTAACTGCGTGGAAAAAAAAAATGGCTGAGAAGTTGCCGATACTTTGATAGGACTGTGTTGGAGAGAAATAACGAATTACTAATTGGAAGGAGGATTATCAAAGGTCAACACCAATGAAAATGAAATTCTTGAAATTTTAGTCTAATCGAAATTTGAATTGCCGTCCGATTGTCAAGCCAAAATAGTTTTCTCCCTCTCTCTAAACTCGTTGTGTGTGAACTTTTCTTGCAGCCCAAAAATTGTTGAACGTATGTTACTTGTGCCTTTTATTTGTGAAATTCCATAAAAGCATTAAAACCCTAATAGGCCTTTTGTGTTTCTTTTATTAATTAACTCCACTTTAGGCCTTTACTTTTGTTTTTCTTTTTTTTCAAGGCCCAGATGACCATATTTGATTAGATCTATCCGCCATGTGGTTTGACTGATCCAACAAATCTTTTTCTCCAACTCATCCTGGAGAAATGCAAGAGACATGCTCTCTCTCTTTCTACAACTCTCAAGTCTTTATCCAAAAAGAACTTTTGTCATCATATTTAAATCATTCTCATTTGTGTGTATCTTCTTAAACTATAACAACTTTATATCCAATACATCACGAATCTAATGATACCACTGACGTGAATTATCCAAAAAGAACTTTTGCCATCATATTTAAATCATTCTCATTTGTGTGTATCTTCTAGAACTGGAGCAACTTCATATCCAGTACATCACAAATCCATTGGTTCCATTGCAGGAGACATGTTCTCTCTCTACAACTCTCAAGCCTTTATCCAAAAAGAAGTTTTGTCATCATATTTAAATCATTCTCATTTGTGTATATTTTCTTAAATTGTAGCAACTTCATATCAAATACATCACGAATCCAATGGTATCACTGACGTGAATTATTCTCCTCAATTTTCAATTTGTAAACCCATTTATTTTTCAAATATCTTTTACATTTAGGAAGTTGTATCAAGTCATAAGTGTAGTCCTCATACAAAGACTTCATATTTTTTTGCATGACTTTATTGCACTCATTTTTATTTTCGCTCGACACGGCCACTTCATAATTTTCTGTCTCTTCCCTGTCTGTAAGCATCACTCACTCATTAGACTGGTAAGGAAATAAAGACAAAGGGGACCACCTCTATGAATTCTGTAGTTCTGTCCCCTAAAGCAAGACACGTGTCTGCAGGTCTGCAGGGTTAGTATCAACTTTAAACATGTGGAAAAAAAGAATGGCTGAGAAGTTGCCAACACTTTGATAGGGTTGTGTTGGAGAGAGATACCGAATTATTAATTGGAAGAAAATTATCAAAGTTCAAGATCAATTAAAATGAAATTATTAATGTCGAAAACAAATTTTTGAAATTTCAGCCCAATCGAAATCTGAATCGCCGTCCGATTTTCAAGCCAAATACCCTTTCCTTTAGTTTACCATAGACAATTTCTTGCTTTGATCTCCACTTCCACTAAAACTCTTGCTTTGATCTCATCTGGAAGCATGGGTAATTGTTGCTTAGTCTCAATCTCCATCGATAAGTCGATTCCTGACTACATTCATTCAATATCCACTCAAGTCAAGTATGCGACTGAGTTTCAAGAAATTCTCCAAAATTTGGGGAACGCTAAGGACGACTTGAACGCGATGAAGAATGACATGGAGAGAAAGACCCAATTGGCCGAGTGGCCGAGGAAGAAACGGTTGAATCGAGTCCAAGTATGGATTTCTTGTGTGGAATCCATGGAAACTAAAGTACGTGAATTGATTTCATCAAGCAGCAATTGAGACGTCAACTATTGGCGCAAGTACAAGTTGGGAAAGAAGTTAAAGAGGAAGACAGAAGATGTTGCTGATTTGAAGAGCAAAAGTGATTTCCAAGAGTTGGTTGAGGACTTACATCTATCTGCTGTGGACTTAAGGCCCACAGAGCAAACTATGGGTATGGAAACGATGTTGGATAAGGTTTGGAAACAACTACAAGAATAAGATGTGGTATATAATGATGGGCTTGTTTGGGTTGGGAGGAGTTGGAAAAACTACTCTCCTCAAACAAAATAATGTCTTTTAGCAATATTGTAATATTTACTCCCAACAAAAAACAAAGAAACAAAAGGTTAATTACTGTATATATTCTAAACAAAATTATATATTTTAATTTGAACCTTATATTTAATATAGGGGCATGCACTATTTAGTCCCAAAATACAAAAGAAATTACCAATTACTTTCATCACTTTTTTTTGCACTAATAAGTCCTTTTGTCTTTTTCTGACCAAAATACCCCTTACATGGATGTTGAATGTAACATCAAAATTATTAATTTTTTTTATGCTATTTTTTTTTTTACCAAAATACCCCTCATGTGGATGTTGAATGTAACATTCGGTGTTGAATGTAACATCAATTTTTTTTTTTTTTTATGATCAAAATACCGCTCATGTGGATGTTGAATGTAACATCAATTATGTTTTTTTTTTTAATATTATTTTTTTCTGACCAAAATGCCCTTCATGTAGATGTTGAATGCCCCTCATGTGGATGTTGAATGTAATATTCAACACCTGTGGATGTTGAATATAACATCAACTGTTTTTTTTTTTTTTTTTTTTGTGATGTTATTTTTTTCTGACCAAAATACTCCAAGATCTTAGCCATATACCATACAAAATAAGAGGGATTCAACATTGTTACATATAAAAAAGTAATTATAAAGATAAAAACAAGAGAAGAACGATCAAATCTGAAAATGAAACGATCCACTGTCACTAATGATCGATCCGCAAGTGATTCGTCTTTGCCCGAATGATGAATCTCCTTCTCGATCTTCAAAATATACCTTAAGAACTCTCTACTAGGATTAGGGTTCATCAACAACCTTTTTCAGACGTGGGAAAGGGGTATAAATAGGTCAAAGGTTTCAAAAATATCTAAAAAGATATTTTGCCCTGTTCTGCGAAATTCACCTAGGCGGTAGAATCTTCGCCTAGGCGGAGTTTAAGTCGGTTAGAAATCTGCCTAGGCAATGGTTTATTCTCCTAGGCGGAGGACTAACTTTTTCGTCTTCTTTCATTTTGATGAATTTTCGCCTAGGCGGTCGAAACTTCGCCTAGGCGGATTTCAGCATTTAAGCACTTCCAGCATTTCAGCAGCTCCAGCATTCTGACAGAATTCCGCCTAGGCGGTGGAAACTTCGCCTAGGCGAATTTCAACATTTCAGCTTTTCAACATTCTGACGGGATTCCGCCTAGGCGGTGGAAACTTCGCTTAGGTGGATTCCAACTTTTCAGCACTTTCAACCTTCTGACGGATTTCCGCCTAGGCGGTGGAAACTTCGCCTAGGCGGATTTCTGCTGTTCTTGAAACCTCCTTCTTTTTATCTTTTGGCTACCATTTTTCCACCATTTCGCTCAGTTTGTCGATTGTTTACGTCCCTACTCCTGACTTATAAAAACAGCTAAAAAGATATTAAAACTTAAATAAAATACTTAAAAACTGGAAAATTCGGTTTAGAAATAGATAAGTATTTTACACCTATCAGGCTCCCCATGGGAAGACGCTGGGTCTGATAAACCTACAGTCTAATAAATCTTGCAACTGTACCTTCAATTCTTTCAGTTCGGTAGGCGCCATATGATAAGGCAGAATCGATATAGGAGCAGTTTCTGGAAGTAACTCGATTGTGAATTCCATCTCCCTATCTATTGGAAACCCTGGCAATTCTTCTGGAAATACGTATGGAAAATCTCTGACCACTGGAATATCTGTCATCAAAGCTTCTCTCTGACTGGTGTCGATCACGTGCGCAAGGTATCCCGAACATCATTTATGCAATAATTTCCTAACTTCTAGGGCTGAAATCAAACTGACCGAAGTGATAGTTCTGTCTCCCAAGAATACGAACTCTGGTTCGCCTGAGATTCGAAAGATCACCTCCTTCTTGAAAAAATCTACCGTGGCATGATATTCGGATAGCAAATCCTCTACCACGCCCTTGGGTAGCGCTAGGACCTGCACTACTCATACTGCTCGCAGGAGGTATAGATGTAGAAGCAAGTTTCAGACAATGCGTAGATATATGACCCGGCTCATGACAATGAAAACATATCAATCCTCTCCAAGGACAGTCTCTAGCGAAATGACCCTGAGCTCCACACTGATAACATCTGTTTCTTCCTATTTAACCAACTGGCTGACTCCTCCCATACCTTTGCGGACCCACACCAGATGCTGATGCACTCTGTTGTCGCCTAGTATATGAATGCTGGAGACCACGACTCCTGACGGAATGGTCAACTGATGAGGCTTGAGCAACTGGCAGTCGAGAATCCACCCATCGCGAAGTGCCACCCAGAAATCTACGGGGTGACTCGAATCGACTCTTCTTGGACTGCTCACGACCTTCCATAGCTTCTTGAACATCTCATTCCACTAACTTTGCTGTATTCACCAACTCGGCATAATTCTTGATCTGTCGGCTAGTCAAACTGGAACGAATTTCTAGATTGAGCTCTTTTTGAAAGCGTCGGTATTTTACCTCTTCCGTTTTTACCAAATCCGAGGAAAAACGAGATAAAGCATCAAATCTAACTTCATATGGTTGTACCATCATCTCTCCCTGCTTCAACGCTATGAATTCTTCTTCCATCTGATATCGATACGATTCGGGAAAATACTTTTCATTAAATGCAACAACAAAACGATCCCATGAAATTTCCTCGTCAACACTAGAAATTAGCCTCTTCATTTCTTCCTACCAGTGCTCCGTCTTTTCTCTCAACTGAAAGGTGGCAAGGGGAACTCGACTATCGTTGACAATCCTCATCACCTCGAACTCATGACCCACACCTTTGAGCCAATTTTTCGCGTTAGTTGGACTTGCCGTCCCGGTGAAGACTGGAGGGTCCAACTCTTTGAACCTCTTTAATCGCACCGCCTGAGATGTGAAAATCTCACTTTGAGCCCTTTGGCTTTCTATTGTCCTCGCTTACTGCTCAGTCAACTGGCTAGCAGCTTGCAGAATCCTTTTAACTGCATCTAGGCTACCTTGAAGCCTATCTTCCTGTCCTTGGGATTATGTTTGGCCTGAGGATTCGAGTTGCCTCTGGGGTCTCACGCTCCTAGAGCTTTCATCTTCTCGCTTCATGCCTATTATCAACTATAAAGTTCAATTCAACTACTATCTAGGCCAACCAAAAAATGCAAGTAATGAATATACGTTAAATAACTATCATGCGAATGTCAACCTTATTCACTGACACCCCTATCTTAACATCCCCTATTGATTAGACGACTGACACGTCTTCCTATTTTCATGATCTTCTACGCTACAAACACCTACAAGTCTACAGAATCTATAACCTAAATTCTGATATAAAAAATTGTCACACCCTACCCCGGACACCCATCATCGTGGGGCCGATGTGACGTCGACACGACCTCACCAGAAAAACCAATCACTATAACGATAATATACATGCATAAATACGCTTCACAAAACTGATCATATATATATACACTCTCGAATTTGGGAACATTAGTCCCTACAAAATGATATCAAAACGATAAAGATATAAAACCCTAAACCTCTCATTGTTTCACCTCAAGCAGCACCTCCAAAATACTCCTTCTCTATTGCGCTTCTGGATTCGACCTATTGCCAGTAGGGGACAGATGCCTAACTACCGCACCTGCGAATGTACTGTCTTCTCAATAAAATGTTTTTAAAATAATAACGTATTTTAAATAATACAACATATAAATGGATCAAGCATAATGCATGTAAACAAACACATTTTGAACAATAGTATATAATCACGTACGACGAGAAAACTCATTTTCCCATCATCAAGTCAAAACCCATATAGATATATATACCAAACCACACACACACACACACACACACACACACACACACACACACACATTCATTCAATTTTTAAAATTTATATTCAAATAACTCTATCTAGTTCATCAAATATAACAAACACCGCACAACTACCGACTAGACATAGAATCGTTTAACCTCACGATCGAGAGTTGCAACGGTACCATACCATCCGTAGGATATGCCTTCCTAGCAGAACTAATTGTGCAGTATAATCCATACCCCTTACGAGAAGAAAATCTACATCTCTTATGGGGAGAAATATTCACATCCCTTTCGGGAAGAAACTCACTCCCCTTACGGGGTGAATGTATTCACACCCCTTATGGGGAGAAAATCTACACCCCTTTCGAAGAGAATATAATCCACACCCCTTTCGATGAGAATACTATGACATCATCAAATCTACATCAATTTCCCACCTCAAAATCACGACGACTTATTTCACAATCACTTTTCATCTTTTTAGAACTGACTACAGTTCACCAATCATTTTCCACTCATTTTAGAATTAACAAAGTTCACAATTTCACATACACCGAAAAACCCGCTTGATCCATATATTTATAAACTTCAAATCCCATTTTTAAGAAACGCATTTCATAATATAATTGAAAATAGATTTATTAGAAGACAGTATACTCACCTGAGAATTCGCTCTCAAAAGCTTTACCGATTCTATGCCACCGATCATTCGGTAATTGCGAAACTATTAGTAACAGGACCTAAATTAATATTATAGAAAAAAACAACCTAATCATGCAATGCAAACCCGATGTTTCTTAATTTCTCATTTCCCTCATTTTATTATGTAATATTACTATTCGGTTTAATTTTTATTTTGTTAAAATTGTCTACTTAAAATTTAGTAATATAACGGTTCCCAATTTATTATTCCGGTTACAAAAAATTTTATGCTAGAATTAAGTTAATTAAAAATAATATTTAATGAAAATATTATCCGTTTCGAATGGGTTTGAATTTTTGTTGGGGTAAATAGTGAAAATTTTCCTTTTTATTCTTTTTTTTTGTTTTTTTCCTCTCCTTGTTTCAGCCTGACCGGCCGACCGACACCCTCTACGCCACTCACCGCCGGCGACCAACCTCACACCCACACTCTAGTCTGACCACCCCTACGCACGATGACACCCACCGAACGGCAACCCGCTACGATTACCCACACACAGCCGACGACAACCCACCGCCGGCGATGCTTAACTCGCGTGCACTGTAAACAATGCTATTAAAAGAGCTTCAATGCCCGCCATGCTTAATCTTCACTAAAGCTCCAAAGTCAATTCCAATCATTGGACTTCCATTGATCCTAATCAGAACCAGCCATTAGCTATTCATCCATGAATCAAATTCTAATAAAGCTTCTCCTTCCCAAAACCCACTTATAAGTTCTCTTGGTTTATACTTATACCTCTACATGTTCGACGAAATGCCCCAATGAAACTTCATTGATTATTCAACATCCCTCTTTCATAATAGAACCTTTTCCACGAATTTTACTTGATTTTTCAGCTTTGGGTGGCAAAATCAAAACTAATTTTTTGGAGAAATATAAATTTTTTTCTTGGATTAAATGGTGTAGCTTCAGTCTTGTGGAGCCATGGTCAATGCTACAGCACTGCAAGAAGTCAAAGGAGAGAGTGTAAGTTTGATTGCAGAGATTTCTGCGGAGTTGCAAAGGGAGAGAGAGAAAATGCAGAGCTGATGGAGAAGATATCAGTGCTTGAAGCACAGATAGAAGAGAGAGACAAGGACCCTTTATTCTCCATTGAACACGTATGATGATCTCCCTCATGCTTTGCTGGGTTGTGCTTAATTTGGAGTTTTAGAACAATTGGAATTAGATTTCATTTTCAAGACTTCAATTTCCTACTACCAAACGCGACCTTAATGCATTTGCTCTTCTATTTGCCAGTTCTTGTTGCTATGACTTTATTCATGGATGCCCTTTTGGTTTGATTACATTGAGATTTGTTGATTGAATCCCATGTTCCCTGATCCTGAGCTATATATAAGTCTAGATGCAATCCTCTTCTTTCAAGATGTCTTTTGAGAGCGAGTTAGGCTCGTTGTCCTGCACGGTATTAGAGCCAGACGTTTGTATGATATTGGGCGTGTTCAATCCCACATCAATGTTAGGTCCTCCAATATTTGTTCGTAGTGGTTTGTCAAAGTCCACCCAGCGCGTGAGGGGACGTGTTTAATCCCACATTGCTTGTTACTTGATCCTGAGCTATATATAAGTCTAGAGCCAATCATCCTCTTTCATGACGTTTTTTGAGAGCGAATTAGGGCCATTGGGTTCCCACAAGATTCTTTTATATTGATTATTGAAGTATTTGATTTGTTATATTATATGCTCGTATTTCATGTGATGTTATATAATATATACATGCATGCATTGAGATTCCATTCTTCGAGTTGATCATTTTTTTTAAAGTTAGGGTTTGGTTTCATAGAATTGAACACACGTAGAAATCTAAATATTTAAATATGTTTATTTTCAATTCCGATTCCATATTACCAAATACCACCTCAATGTTTTACTACATGTTAGAGAAATATATTTGTCTGATTCAGTGATTCGTTACATACACTTGGTGCATTTTAAGGTCGGGTTTGTTTAGTGTTTCTGTTCCCAAAATATCCAAAAAATTGTTCTTCAAATCTCATAACAGAACAATAGCTATCTTTTCCCCCCCTTTTTATTTGTTTTTATGTTTCCATGTTTCCATGTTTTTGTATTATCATTAACACCCATTATTACATTTGCTATCTCAGAACACGTCCAAGTGCAAAAGAATCAATATTCAAGAAATTCAAGAAGCAAAATACAGGAACAAAACAAGAACAAATCAAAACCATAAATACCCAAATTACCCTTTTGTCCGAAAGAAGTCGATAAAGTGATCGATTCGAAAGAGCTTTGTTTGAAAAATGCTCAATCACAACCCCATTAGAAAAATCATAGTTTTTGCGTCTCTTGGCATAAGACATGGGTGTGAAGATATGTATGAACTAGACTTCCACCACTTCATCATTTTGCAGAAGGGGGAGTCTGGGGTAAGCGGCGTTTATTTAGTGTTTTTGTTCCCAAAAAGAAAAAAAAAAGTGAACAAATTTTTTTATTAATGTGATAGTGTGCTTGTGCATGTTGCAGGAACATGTCGTGTATGAGATTCCAGGCATTAGGGGGAAGATCTATCCAAATTGACAAAACCTGATTTTGTGTCCTGTCTGGATTCTTGAAAAGAAGGAAATGAGGTAATCTGATGGTAACTGCCCCTCGTTCTTGTTTTTGTGCATCAAATATGAAAGACAAGGAATCTCCCCCAAAACAAGTATGTGATGATTAAGGGTCTGTTTGCTTCAGAATTTGAAAACAGTTTTTGAAAACATTTTTGTTGAAAATTGTGAGAACTTGTTTGGTTTTAAATTTTGGATTTTTTTTTTTTTTTTAAAACGGAATCTTTAAATAAAATATATTAAAATGAGTATGTGTTGACTAAAGTCTTTGTTTGGTTTTGAATTTGACTTTCAACCTATGCGAGAGAAAATTTGATGTGATTGAATGAGAATTGTAAAAATTGTTCTATAAAATAATTTTGGAGTCATTTTGTATAAGTACAAATAGTTGACTTTTTTATTTTTTTATTTTCTGAAAACAAGTAATACTACTAGATTTGATAACAAACAACTCCTAAACATTTTTTTTGTTCTGTTCCCAGTTTTCTCGTAACACACACACACACACAAATAAAAAACACTGAATTGTTCTTTATTTATTTATTTACTGATATAGATATGTTAGGCAGCAAATGGGAAGAAACAAATTGAAATCTTTCGGGCCGATTATATGCCAAATGGCACTATTAATCAATGTTCAAAGCGGGAGTTTCTTCTTCAAGGCCTTGGGCATCACACTTTTGTTCATGGCCGGTTTTCCTAATGACTTGGTTCAAAAAGAAACTACTTATTGGAACTTAGATCTCCTCTAGAAATATTACTGGTAAGACGTTTTCTGTTTCATTTTAAACTTTCTACTCTTGACTAGACGGAGAAACTCAAATTTTATTAAGTAAAATTAAAAAATGAATTTATCTTCCTTTATTTTTTAATTTAATTTCAATAGTTAAAAGTAACAAAGGAGAAAACTAACAAAAATATAATTATATAATTATATTATGTTTCAGTTTCTAGAAATTTGTTCTTAACAACATGAAAGAGAATAGAAGTAGATTATTATTATTATTATTCCTAGAAAACTTGGAATAGAAATAGAAATTTGAGAAAAAAACTATTTAGTTTCTGGAAATTTGTTCTAAAAATCAGGGAACAAAATAGTAATGATTTTTTTTTTTTTTTTTTTAATTCTTATATTTGTGTTTCTATGGGAATAGAATCACCAAACAAACAGCCCTAAAAAAATATTATTTTTATTCTCAGGGATGGAAATGGGAATAATTTTGTGGGAGTGAGTAGGAATTAACATTTTTTTTTTCATTTCTTAGGAATTCAGAAAATACTTTCAAAATTTTGATAACAAAAAAGTGTTTACAGACACATTTTTGTAAATTAATCGCAAAATTTTAGAAGTAGGAACATAAATCAAGAAACGGAAGCAGTAACCAGACGGGGCCTTAGTGTGTGTTTTCTGTGTTTTTTTTTTTTTTTTTTAAATGTGAGTTCATTTCTAATTTTAATTTTCAGGCTTTGATTCGTTAACTTTAACAAAAAATTTAACCATTGCACTTAAATTTGAATTACGGGAGATAAGTGACAAAAATATCTTAGGAGTGTAAAGTGAAATTCCATTGAATCAAAAGAGAATATTGTGCCATTAATTTATTTTCTCTTGTTTTAATCGCACTTAATAGAGGCATCAATAATTAGTTCTTGATACCATATGAGAATATTAGAGACAAAATATTGAGAGATAATATAAAATGATTGTATATTAGTATATGTGAACGGTACAATAAAGAGATTTACAAAAGTGTCTATATGTAAACAAGGATTAGGGTTTAATCTAATGGCTGTAGGACTTAACTTAATAGGACAAGGCCTATATCCATATATTAGCAAAAAATATTTTATTTTTTTATATTTAATATTGATTTTGTTTTTAAACCTGAATAAGTAAATTTTAAAAGTAATAATTTTATGAAAAATATGTGTATAAACTAAAATTTAAATTAATTAAATTTTTTTGAAACTTTATTAATATTTTTTATTAAAAATCACACGGGAAGAAGTACTATAATGTCAGCTAGCTAATGTCAAAAGATGCTATGGGTTCTATCATTTTTGTTTTTATCTCTTTGATAATTTAGGTAGGTTATTATTCATTATATTTTCTTAAATTACACTAATCATCCCACATAATATAATATTGTTATTTTATCCAAAATTTACATTTATAACCCCAAAAGTTATAAATATTTTTTTTTTAATTTTTTTTTTTTGAAAAACACTCAAGAAATTCACTTAAAAATTACATGGGGAGAAGTACTATAATGTCAAAAGATGCGTTGGGTAGTGAAAATCACATTATTTTATGTTAGTTTTTGTGGGCTTTGTCAAGGCAACCCTTCGTCGTTGGGATGAAAATCACAATGACCCCTCTTTTTTTTAATTCTTTCAAATACGATAGAGAAATATTTTCAATTATCTTTTTACCCACATTTTTAAGTAAATTTCAATTAAAAAAAAACATGAACAAGAAGAATATAATTGACAATAAATATAATTTATCAAAGTTGAGGGGCTGATTTATCAAATAATTAAGTAAGTAATTCTTTGAACTTGAGGGCGTCTCAAATAAAATGCAATTTCAAGATAATCTTTAAAAAAAAATGATTTTCTTTGATTAGATATTAGATATTTCATTGAACTCTTGCTTTGATCTCAACGGGAACTTGGATCTCCTCCATAAATACTACCGGTAAGACGTTTCTGTTTCACTTTAAACTTTCTACGCATGACTAAACAAAGAAGCTCAAATTTTATTAAAAAAAATTAAAAAATGAATTTATCTTCCTTTATTTTTTTAATTTAATTTCAATAGTTAAAGGTAGGAGAAAACTAATAGAAATATAATTATATAATTATATTATGTTTCAGTTTCTAAAAAATTGTTCTTAACAACAAGAAAGAGAATAGAATTAGATTTTTTTTTTTAATTATTATTATTATTAGTTTCTGGAAATTTGTTCTAAAAATCGAGGAACAAAATAGTAATGATTTTTTTTTTTTTTTTTAATTCTTATATATGCGTTTCTATGGGAATAGAATCACCAAACAAACGCCCTAAAAAATTATTTTTTTATTCTTAGGTATGGTAGTGGAAATAGTTTGGTGGGAGTGAGTAGGAACATTTTATTTTTTTTTTTTATTTCTCAGGAATTCAGAAAATACTCTTAAAATTTTCAAAATTTTTGAGAACAAAAAGGTGTTTACCAAACACGTTTCCGTATATTAATTGCAAAATTTTAGAAGCAAGAACATAAATCAATAAACGGAAGCAGTAACTAGACGGGGCCTTAGTTGTTTTTTTTTTTTTTTTTATTTTTAATGTGAGTTCATTTCTAATTTCAATTTACGGGGCCTTAGTTTTTTTTTTTTTTTTTTTTTTTTTTATTTTTTATTTTTTTTTTAATGTGAGTTCATTTCTAATTTCAATTTTCGGGCTTTGATTCGTGGATGCCAATGTTACCTTAATGTCAATTTTATGGTCAAAATGTTTTTATATGTTGAGGGATTCGATTGATATAAGGGATTAAGTTTGAATGATTATCATTAGCATAAGTCCTTATTTTTTGGGTTAATTACATTTTGTCTTCTGTAGTTTAACTAAATTGCACTTTATACATTTATCGTATTGTCATCAATTCCTTATGCCCGACCTGAACCGGGGGGGGGGGATTAAAAAAGAGAAAAAACAAAAGGTAAACGGATATAATATGAATCGACCTATCTATGGAGTATAAATATCAATTAATATGAAATAATTTGTTCATTTTAATTTATTCGTTAACTTTAATGGAAAGTTTAATCGTTGTACTTAAATCTGAAGTACGAGAGATAAGTGACAAAAATATCATAGGAGCGTAAAATAAAATTCGGTTGAATCAAAGAATATAGTGCCATTAATTTTTTTTTCACTTGTTTTAATCGCACTAGATAGAGGTATCAATAATTGGTTATTGATACCATATCAGAATATTAGAGACAAAATATTGAAAAAGAATATGAAATAATTGTATATTAATATATGTGAAAGGTACAATAAAAAGATCTATAGAGGTGTCTATATAGATTTAACTTATTAGCACAAAAATATTTTATTTTTTTATATTTAATATTGATTTTGTTTTTAGACCTCAATAAGTAAATTTTAAAAGTATTAATTTAAATCGTTTCATCTTGTACCTTTATTCATCCTAACCCTTTGCGTTAGTTTACCACCAGACAATATCTTGCTTTGATCTCATCTTGAAGCATGGGTAACTGTTGCTCAGTCTCCATCTTCATCGATAAGTTGATCTCTGACTCCATACGTTCAACATCCACTCAAGTCAAGTATGCAACTGAGTTTCAAAAAATTCTCCAAAATTTGGAAAACACCATGGAAGAATTAAACGCGATAAAGAACGACGTGGAGAGAAAGACCCAATTGGCCGAGGGGCTGAGGAAGAAGCGGTTGGATCGAGTCCAAGGATGGATTTCTCGTGTGGAATCCATGGAAACTGAAGTACATGAATTGATTTCATCAAGCAACAATCGAGATGTCAACTATTGGCGCAAGTACAAGTTGGGAAAGAAGTTAAAGAGGAAGACAAGAGATGTTGTTGATTTGAAGAGCAAAAGTGAATTCCAAGAGTTGGTTGAGGACTTACCTCCACCTGCAGTGGACTTAAGGCCCACAGAGCAAACTGTGGGTATGAAAACAATATTGGATAAGGTCTGGAAACAACTACAAGAAGAGGACGTAGGAATGATGGGCTTGTTTGGGTTGGGAGGAGTTGGAAAAACTACTCTCCTCAAACAAATCAACAACAAGTTTGCCGATGCTGGTCTTGATTTTGATGTTGTGATTTGGGTAGTGGTCTCGAAAAATCCAGTTATAGAGCGAATTCAACATGACATTGGAAAGAAGATAGGTCTCCTTACCGACACGTGGGAAAAGAAAAGTCTTGATGATAAAGCAATAGACATTTATGGTGTCTTGAGCAACAAGAAGTATGTTTTGTTGTTGGATGATGTATGGGAAAGAATTAATCTATCAGACCTTGGAATTCCACTTCCCAACCGTGAAAACAAATGCAAGATAGCGTTCACGACTCGTTCTGAAAAAGTCTGTAGCAACATGAGGTGTCAAAAAAAGATCAAAGTGGAGTGTTTGTCATGGGAAAAGTCGTGGGATTTGTTTCGAGAACAAGTTGGCGAAGAGACCCTTAATTCTGATCCAAAAATAGTACAACTAGCTCAACTTGTTGCTCAAGAATGTGGAGGCTTACCGCTTGCATTTCTTACTATAGGTCGAGCCATGACCTGTAAGAAAATGCCCCAAGAATGGGAATATGCCATTCACATGTTGAAGAACGTCACAATCATATTTCCAGGTATGGAAGATGAAGTATTCGGTCGATTGAATTTTAGTTATGAAAATTTACCTAACCAGACTATTCAAAGTTGTTTTTTATATTGCTCTTTATTCCCCGAAGACTATGAGATTTTTAAAGAAGACTTAATAAATATGTGGATTGGCGAGAAATTTTTTGATGATTTTGATGGATATGAAGATGGAGCTCAAAACCAAGGATACGATGTTATTGGCACTCTCATTCATGCATGTTTACTGGAAGAGGTCTCAAAATATAGGGTAAAAATGCATGATGTAATACGTGACATGACTTTGTGGATAGCATGTGATTACGGAAAGTCAAGAAACAAATTTTTTATTCAAGCACGTGTTCAGATGACAGAAGCACCTGAAGTTTCAAAATGGCAGGGAGCGGAGAGGATGTCTTTGATGGCTAATGATATCAGCACACTGAAAGAAACACCAACTTGTCCTCAACTCTCGACTTTGCTTCTCTGTGGTAACCGTCACTTGGAAATAACTAATACAAGCTTCTTCCACTCAATGCATGCCTTGAAAGTATTGGATCTCTCAATTTGTGGATTAAGAAACTTACAATTGGACATTGGCAAATTGACTTCCTTGCAATACTTGGATTTGAGCCACAGTTACGTTGAACATTTGCCATTTGGATTAGAGAATTTGGCACAATTGAAGTGTCTAGATTTACACAGGACAAAGTATCTTGTTCCACCTCCACCACAACTCATATCAAAATTATCATCATTGCAAGTGTTGAATATGTGTGCGAGTGGTACATTTGACACATCAAAGTGTGTCAATGAAGCATTACTAGAGGAATTGGGTGAATTGAGATGCTTGAATCGTTTGGGTGTGACAATAAGTAATGACACTGCTTTTGGGAAATTGTCAAGCTCCGTCAAGTTACAAAACTGCCTTCGGAACTTGTGCTTGGTAGAAATGAGCAATGTTACTATTTTTTCCCTATCAAATTTGAGACGATTAGAATGGCTTATGTTTTTAAAATGTGATGATATAGAGATTGATATTCCTCACAACTCTAAGATCCCAAGCCCTCAATCATTCCATTACCTTCGCTTTATAGAGATTATCGAGTTCCAGAAAATCAAAAGCCTTGCATGGATTATTAATATCCCCAACTTGAGAAGTATTGTTGTAAGAGACTGTATGAACTTGGAAGCAGTGATAGGTGGAGGAAAATTGATGGAAACAGAAGGGGATGAGAAAATTTCAAAACTATTTGAAAATCTAGAAGCATTGGTATTGGATGACTTACCAAAACTGGAGAGCATCTTCTCCGCTACCCTGCTCTTTCCTTGCTTAAAATATCTTAATGTACGTCAATGTCCAGAGTTGAAAAAGATCCCATTGGACTCTAAAATCACTGAAGGAAGTCGAAAACTTGTGATCAAAGGAGAAAAAACATGGTTTGATGCATTGGAATGGGAAGACGAATCCACAAGAAAAGCTTTTCTTCCTCATTTTCGTGATCGAATGGTCAATTTATATTGGGAATTGTTTGACCTTTGATTGGCTACAAGTAAGCTCGTCTTTATTTACCTCGGTTGGTTTTTTTTTTTTTTTTTGATGTTCCAAAACTGTTTTGATGAAGTTGATCATTCATTGTTTGTAACAACAACTTCTTTTTATTTTTCTACCTATTATTCTACTTGCACCCCTTAATTTTACATTCAATTTTACTTTACATCATGAATTTTTGTTGTAACATTTGCCCCCTTGGAATTTAAAATTATGTTTAAGAGACCCAATTGGCCAATTTTGGCAAAGTTGTTCCTGAATTAATATGTTAATACATCTCTTCAAAATCTCAATAAAATGCCTCACATACTATTTGGTCAGAGTTGGAATATTTTGTTTTCAAGACACAATTTTACCATTCAAAATGGATATTTTACCTTCTCGAAGTTCGTTTGAGTTCATAAAATAGAATTTTGCATCTCCAACACCTCCTAGAAGTTCACATTATATATTTTACTCTCAAAATTAGTTTGTGATCGCGCTTTTTAACTAATAATACTAATCTATCTACTTTAAATATATTTTTCCGTGGTTAATTGTTTTCTATGTTGCTAATCAAGTAAATTGTTCTCTTCAATGTTATTTGCATGATTACTCAATCATGGCGTGGAGGTGGTTTTCTTCATCATTTATGATGTGGAAGATTAAATCCCCGAATTTCCTTTCAACTTTCTATGAAGGAGACTTCTTATTGTATTTGAAGATAAAGATTGTGTGATATTCTTGTGATCTGTTTGGGGAAGGAATTTGAGGTATGTATTTGATTTTGAGAAGGAATTTGTAAATTTTTCAAAACAAAATTTGCTAAGAAAAATTTATAAATCCTTTCTCGAAATGAAATACATTCTTCAAATGCATTACCCAAACACTCCCTTACTGTCATTTCCTTTGAAATTATGGATGGGTGAGCTTCTAATACTTTTCAGTGTTTTAGTTAGTAATTAAGCTTGTGTTTGTGATCGGTTTATTCTACTGGTATTTTTGGGTGATCATGATGTTTTATTTTAGATAATATGTTTTGTAAATTTGAATGGGTATATAATTTTTTTCCTGTATAGTTTGTTCGTTTCCTGTGTTATATTTGTTTGTATTTGGTGAGGGTATTTTTGGGCACCTCTGAGTCAGCACTTGAGATCCAGCCACGTGTCAACCCTCGCAGTGACAGAGACGTATTTCGAAATACACAACACCACGTTGGAGCATACACCGACTACGGTTCCTCCCTGGAATCTCATTTACACCCAGGGAGGAGCGAGGAGCCCTGCAAGGACGTGCCATTCTGAGCTTTACGCCGTGCCCTTAGCGATCAGTTTCAGGGACTCAGTCGCTCACCTCGACTGACTCCCATTTTCACCTTGTTTCTTCTCCAGGACTACACGGATCTCTGCGCTCCTTCACCAGCTCATCGCCACAGGCTTGTCAAAAGCCCGCAGGCTTCACCAAATGGGCCCAAAATCCCAAGCCCAACGATTATCTTCTAAATGCCCCAGATTATCGGCTAAATACAGGGTTTCGACTAATTAATCGTGTTTAGGTCCGACTAATCATCTCCAACGCCTATATATATCGGGGGCTATGTAAGCCCGAGGTACGCTTGAATGACTTACATTACGTGCGAGTTCATTTGTTTCCTTACTATATTCTGTACATTTTCTCTCTGAGCACTGATTATCACGCCGGGATAAACCCCGGTCTGAGCCTTTTGCAGGTACACTCCCTGAGGAGCATGACTCTGGACACAGCAGGTCAGTCCTCCCAAGACCCAGCACAGCTCGCTCGAGGACTTTTCAATCGACGACTCCACCTCAGCAAGAGGACCCACCTGTCATCCGACTGGACCATATTCGAGGTGTGTACCAGTTTTATGCACCAACAATATTTTATAGAGATGCCAACTAAACTAATGTTCAAGTATAAATATACTTCAGTTGGATACTAATACAAGACAAATATATCAATAATTTTTATCATGAAATAAAGAGAGACATTTCTTCAATATAAAATCGAACTATAATGAACAATCTATTGTATTTCAATTGCTATTCTGCAACCGATGTTACCAAATGTAGCAAATATTTAATTGGAGATCTTATTTAAACATTCCATGTAACTGAATTAAGCCTCTATCAATTCTAACCATTTTGGGCATTGTTGCAGCAAGGCCACTGATTTTATGTACAACAATGTTAAGCCAATAATTGACACGAAATAACTCGATAATTGTAAATCATAATTTTGGTTACTAAGGCAAAAGAACACGATAGAAAGAATATCGATACGAAGGCAATCAGGATAATCTCCTATTATCAACGTGCAAAGAATTATGTGATTAAGATATGAAGAACCAAGTAATTAAAATATGAAGAATCAAGAGTTGTATTTTTCCCTTTCTAGATAACGACATTGTTGGTCCTGAATTAATATGTTAATACATCTCTTCAAAATTTCAATAAAATACCTCACATGCTATTTGGTCAGAGTTGGAATACTTTGTTTTCAAGACACAATTTTACCATTCAAAATGGATATTTCACTTTTTGGAAGTTCGTTGAAGTTCATAAATAGAATTTTGCATCTCCAACACCTACTAGAAGTTCAAATTATATCTTTTACTCTTAAAGTTAATTTGTAATTGGGCTTTTCAAATTATAAGACTAATATGTCTACTTTAAATATATTTTTCGGTGGTTAATAGTTTTCTATGTTGCTAATTAGGTAAATTGTTCTCTTCAATGTTATTTGCATGATTACTCAATCATGGTGTGGGGAGGTGGTTCTCTTAAGCATGTATGATGTAAAAGATTAAATCCCTGAATTTCCTTTCAACTTTCTATGAAAAAGGCTTCTTATTGTATTTGAAGATAAAGATTGTGTGATATTCTTATGATCCGTTCGGGGAAGGTATTTGAAGTATGTATTTGATTTTGAGAAGGAATTTGAAAATTTTTCTAAACAAAATTTGCTAGGAAAAATTTTATAAATCCTTTCTTAAAATGAAATACATTATTCAAATACATTACCCAAACACTCAATTATTGTCGTTTCCTTTGAAATTATGGATGGGTGAGTTTCTAATATTTTTCAGTGTTTTAGTTAGTAATTACGCTTGTGTTTATGATCGGTTTATTCTAATGGTTTTTTTGGGTGATCATGATGTTTTATTTTAGATAATATGTTTTGAAAATTTGAATGGGTCTATAATTTTTTTCCTGTGTAGTTTATTCGTTTCCTGTGTTATATTTGTAGTTAGATAGTGTTTGCTTGTATTTTATATAAATATCAACTGAACTAACCTTCAAATATAAACATACTTCATAAATATATACTTTAGTTGGATACCAATATAAGACAACTATATCAATAATTTTTATCAAGAAATAAAGAGAGACATTTTTTCAATACAAAATCGAACTATAATGAACAATCTATTGTATTTCAATTGCTATTCTGGAAACAATGTTACCAAATGTATCAAATATTTAAATGGAGATCTTTTTTGAACAATCCACGTAACCGAATTAAGCCTCCATCAATTCTAACTATTTTGGGCATTGTAGCACCAAGACCACTGATTTTATGTACAACAATGTCAAGCTAATATTTGACACGAAATAACTCGATAATTGTAAATCATAATTTTGGTTACTAAGGCAAAAGAACACGATAGAAAGAATGTCGATACGAAGGCAATCCGGATAACATCCTATTATCAACATGTAAAGAATCACGTGATTAAGATATGAAGAATCAATAGTTGTATTTTATTTTTTCTAGATAACGATACTGTTGGTCAAAGTCTACTCAATAGGGGAATAAATTGAGTAGTGCACATTGATATAATTTTTTATCACTTCTTTTTACGCTATCAAAATTTTCATCTTAACCAAATTAAACCAATTTTATTAGAAACAACAATTTATATATAATAATTCGGTTAGGTATAAATCCCCCCAAAATATGATTTTATAAGATTTTGTTAATTAATTCCAAATAAGATGTCTTTTAGCAAGATTGTAATATTTACTCCCAGTGAAAAATTAATTCTTTCAGATTTTGGTTATTAATTGGACCAAAAGTAAATTCCAATAAATACTATTTAATTTTGTAATGAAAAATACATTTAATATTTCTAGAGAACTTTGGGCATCCACTATGTATATGAAAAAATTGTGTCATGTAAAATAATTATATTTTACAGTTTTTCGGCAAATGACTGTTCTCTCCCCAGTATGCGTGTTATCCTCATTTTTGCATCAAGTAAGTTTTTTTTTTTTTTAAAGGGTAATTGGCATTTTACCCCCATGTATTTTGGCTGAGTTACACTTTAACCCTTATGATATTTTAGTCGTCACTTTATACCCTCCTAGTTTTGGAAAAAAAAAATTACAACAATTAAATTCTTGATAAAAAGAAAAGAAAAGAAAATTTTAACCTTTATCCTTTTTTCTTCTTTGCTTTTTTATTTTTAAAATGAATTGTAATTAAAATTGGGTAAAATATTAGTAAGGACTAAAAATAAAATGTTTTATAAGAGGAGTATACAATAATAACTAATAAGTGATAGGATTAATTTTATTTAGTATCTATGTAGTTAGATCGAATTGTAATTTGCACCCCTATAGTATTTTGGACACCATTAACCCTCTCTGTGGTTAAGACTTAAGTGCAAATATTAAAAATTTAATAAAATTGAGGATATTTTTGTTATTTTAATTAAAAAATAAGGATAATTTTATTATTTTATTCCTATTAATTTAAGGGACAGTTACCAAGAGCTCCTTATAAAATTACAAAATTACCAGATAAATCTTATTAAAAAACTTGTTACAAATTAATCTTTTAGATTTTTTATGATAATTTTACCCCCTCGTACTACTTATTTCATAAATAACTTCCTAAAAAATAGGAATGCAAAATCATTTTATTAAAATCAAAATAACTATTGTTTTACACTTTTTTTTTTTTGTGATCTAATTATACATTCAGATTCGTATTAATAAGAACTTTAAAATGATATCTCATTAAATATATTTTTTTCATTATTTTTCAGATTCATGTAATATATGATATTTTTAGAATTTTCAAATTTCACATTCATGTTACGTTCAACACGTGTTGAATTCAACATGGTATTTTTTCATGATTTAACTATATATTCAGATTTATTTGAATAAGATTTTCAACAAAATATCACGTTCATTATTATTTCATAAAAATTTCAAATTTGTGCTACATTTAATATGTTACTTCTAAAATTTTTAATTTTCACATTCATCTTACATTCAACATGCGTATTCAGAACTTTTTGTAGTTTTCGACATTATTTGAATTCAACATGATATTTTTCTCATGATCTAACTATATATTTCGATTTGTATGAATAAGATCTTTAACATGGTATCACAATTATCAAATTTTCAACACGAAATTCATGTTCGTGTTATATTCATGTTTTCAAAATGATATGTTCATGTTTTAAAAATAATATCATGTTCATGTTTTCACATCATATTATTTTTTCCCTGATCTAATTATATAAATACCCTCACGATATAGTATTTTTTGTTATTTATTTTTTATTTTCTATTTCTATTTTTTAGTCTTTTTTTTTTATTTCTTTTGTTAAAAAAAATCAAGAAAGGAAAATGCAATTTTTCATTAAAAAAAAATTCACATTCGTGTTATATTCAACACGAAATTCACTTCCATGTTGAATATAACACTATTAAAAATGGAGAATGAAAGATTATTTTTCATTGATATCAAAGGGAAAGAGATACAACATTTACAGCCTACCAAAATGCCACATGGATGAGCCTAACAAACTATAACAAACCAGCATAACAAACATAACAATTTGGCAATGGAAGATTCTAGAGGAATATATCTAAATTCTAATACTCCCCCTCAAGATGGAGAATATAGATTGTGAATTCTCATCTTGCTCAGTAAGAATTGAAACTGAAATGTATGTAATGCTTTGGTAAAAAGATCAGCTAGCTGATTATGTGTAACAACGTATATGGTTTTAATGATTCCGTCTTGTAACTTTTCACGCACAAGATGACAGTCGATCTCAATGTGCTTGGTACGTTCATGATACACGGGATTGGCGGCAATGTGAAGTGCAGCCTGATTATCACAATAAAGCAAGGCTAGTCCGGGATGAGGAATACGGAGTTCCCGAAGAAGATCAAGTAACCAGACAATTTCACAAGTGGTGTTCGTTATAGTACGATACTCTGCTTCAGCAGAAGAGCGAGAGACAACTTGTTGTTTCTTGAATCGCCACGAAATAAGAGAAGATCCAAGAAACACACAAAAACCAGTGAGAAAATGTCATGTGTCAGGATATGTGCCCCAGTTAGCGTCAGCAAAGGCCTTGAGTTGGATCGTAGATTTAGCAGGAAAGAAAAGACCTCGTCCTGGAGCTTTCTTTACATATTGAAGAATATGAAGAGTCGCTTAAAGGTGCGAAGTACGTGGAGCAACCAAGTATTGGCTGAGGCGATTAACCGAGTAACTGAGATCGGGTCTGGTAATGGTAAGATATAGTAACTTGTCAATCAGTTGTCTGTACTTGCTAGGATCGGAAAGCAAATCACCATCGGCAGCCGATAACTTGAGGTTTGGTTCCATAGGAATAGATATAGGTTTACACCCCAAATATCCTGTATCAGATAGCACCTCCAAGACATATTTGCGTTGGCAATGTGAGATTCCGGTTGCGGAACGTGCTACCTCGAGACCCAAAAAATCCTTCAGATGACCCAAATCTTTGATTTTGAATCGCTTACTGAGGGTGGATTTCAGAGTCTCCACGACTATTGAATCATTACTAGCAATGATGATATCGTCGACATAGACCAATAACGCCAAAAACGAATTACCAACAACTTTGACAAACAATAAGTGATCACAAGTAGATTGAGTAAAGCCTTCAAAAAGCAATACGGTGGAAAACTTATGAAACTATTGTCTAGAAGCTTGTCGTAAACCGTATAGAGATTTGTGAAGTTCACGAACGACATTTGGATGTAAAGGCTCCCCCTGTCGACAAGAGTAAGCCGAGGGTAATGTCATAAAAATTTCTTTAGTGAGATTACCATGAAGAAAGGCGTTGGTGACATCCAGCAGGGAAAGAGTCCACCTCGAAATGGCGGCTAAGGAGAGTAAAACTTTGATGGTAACCATTTTGGCGACGGGAGCAAAAGTGTTAAGAAAATCAATGCCCTCTTGTTGTGTAAACCCCTTAGCCATGAGATGTGCTTTATAACGGTCAACAGTACCATCCACTAGAAATTTGGTCTTGTAGACTCATTTACAACCCACCGAATGTTTGACAGGAGGTTAGGAAACGATAGACCAAGTGCCAGTGCTTTCCAAAGCACGTAATTTCGTATTCATAGCATTACGCCAAACCTGGTGCTCAATGGCATCGGGAAAAGATTTAGGGTCGGTGTGGGAAGAAATGGCTAATACAAAGTGGCGAAATGGTGGAGAAAGTCCATTGTAACTAAGAGAAGAGGACAATGGATAAAGAGTCGATTTGGATAGAGTGACCAAGAAAGTAATAGAAGGATGAGTAGCAAGGTAACAGTGATAATCAGATAAGTGAGATGGCCACTTAGAGACATGATAAGGACGAGAAGAATGAGGGGAAGGTGGGGAGAAAGAGGACGGATGGGGAGAAGCAGGGGAGAAGTAGGGGGAAGCACAGTTGGAGAGATAGGAATATCAGGGCCAGGGGAGATAGACAGAGAAAGAACACGATCATGGAAGAAATCATGAAGGACAGAGTGGGACTGGGAATTAGCAAACGGAAAGATCGTCTCATGGAAGTGAACACTGCGAGAAATGTAGACCGTATTGCTCTCGAGGTCAAGAAGTTTGTAGCCTTTGTAACTAGAAGGATAACCAAAGAATACAGAACTGCGAGCACGAGGAGAAAATTTGGTACGATGGCTAGGAAGAGTGGAACCATAACAAAGACATCCAAAAGTGCGTAGGTGGGTGTAAGTAGGTGGGGTACCATGTAATAGCTTAAACAGAGTTTTGTTCGCCAATAGGAGGGATGGGGTGCGATTAATCAAATAAACAGCAGTGAGAATACAATCACCCCAATAGCAAAGAGGAACATAAAATTAAAAGAGGAGGACTCGAGCTACATTAAGGATATGTTGGTGTTTTCGCTCAACAACGGAATTTTGTTCTGGTGTGTCAACACAAGAATGATAAGGAATAATGCCTTTAGAGAGAAAAAAATCCATAAAGGCCAATTCAGGGGCATTGTCTGAGCGAACGGATTTTATGGATTGGGAATATTGAGTGTGGATGAGATTGTAAAAATCAGGAAAAATGGTGAGAACATCAGATTTGGCTCGTAAAAGATAAACCCAAATAGCTAGAGTGCAATCATCTACGATAGTGAGAAAATACTTGTGCCCAGCAGTGGTGGCAACATGAAAAGGTCCCTAAATATCAATATGTATTAGATCAAAAGGGTGGGCAGATATGTGATTATAAGAAATAAATGAGAGACGTTTTTGTTTAGCCATATGACAGATGTAACAATGGGAAGAAAAATGGGACGAAGAATTGGGAAGTCATAATTCATTATGAAGCATTTGAACTTTTACAGGAGATGGATGCCCAAGGACAAAATGCTAAATATCACAGTTAGACATTACAAAGCAAGGAAAAACTGAATTACAATAGGGAACACCTAATTCGAGGAAATAAAGATTATGGTGGCGACTACCCTTCCCAATTGTCAAGCCTTGAGTAGGGTCCTGAATAACACATGCAGAAGAATAAAAATTAATAGTGCAAGAATGACTAAGAGTTAGGGCACTTATACTAAGAAGATTAAAAGAAAAAGTGGACATAAACAACACATTTTGTAATACGAGGGAAGGGGATAAGGGTACAGTGCCAATGCGAGTGATAGCAACATTCTGTCCATTAAGAAGTGTAACAGTGGTATAATGAAGCATTTTGGAATGAGAAAATAGAGAAATAGAGCAACATATGTGATGGGAGGCACCAGTGTCAATGACCCAAGTATTTGGATGAACCAAAGGGTGAGAAAGAGAAAGAATAGTGCAGGAATTACCATTTTCGAGAAGAACCGAAGGGTCGATGGCTGATGGGGACGCAGCAGAAGTAAAGAGCCCATGAGGAAGAAGCTGCGAGCTGAGGTAGGAGATCATTTGCTGAACCTGAGTTGGGGAAAGATGGTTAGAGGCAGTGCAAATGGCCGAAGCAGTAGCAGCTGTGGGTGGAGATGTTGTATATCGATGATGGGCTGGCTTGGATGCAAAAGAAGTGGGATGGGCTGGGTATTAGGCTCATAGCCAGGGGGATATCCATGTAAACGGTAACATTGATCTACTAGGTGATTGGCAAGCCCATAGTGAGAGTATTATTTAGGGCGCCGATTGCGAAATGGAAGAGAAGAAGAGATCGCTGCGACAGGAGCAATCGGAGGTGGAACACCAAAGGCAAGAGGGTTAGTCGATGCAGAAGAACCAGCACAGAGGGTCCTCTGTCGCTCCTCCTGAACAACAAGGTTGAACACTTTCGGAACCGAAGGCAGAGAGTCCATGAGCAGAATTTGGCCACGAATACCCGTATATGATTCGTTGAGTCCCATTAGAAATTGCATTATGTGTTCAGTTTGTTGATGATCGGTCCAAGATTTCATGCCCCCACATTCACAAAGAGGAATTGATTGGAAGTTTTTGAGCTCATCCCATAGAGTTTTCAATCGAGTGAAGTAGGTGTTGAGATCAAGGGATCCTTGAGAGAGACCATGAAGCCGCTGCTTGATCTGGAATATGTGAGGGGCATTGCTTTGGCAAAATCGGTCATGAAGATTACTCCAGGCAGCATGAGCACTATCGAGTTAAAGAAGGTTGTCTGCAATTTCTTTGGAAACGGCATTGAGGAGCCAGGAAAGCACCATACTGTTGCAACGAGACCAAACGCCAGCAAAGGGCTCATCAGAGGATGGTTGCAGAAGAGTGCCGTCAACGAAGCTGAGCTTGTTCTTGGCATTGAGAGCCATCGTCATTGCACAAGTCCAGGTATTGTAATTAGGTCCAGTGAGTATGTGAGAAACAAGAGCTAAACCAGGGTAATCCCTACTGTGGAGGAAAAAAGAACTATGAATATTGTCCATGAAATGAGTTTCCAATGGAGACTGTGGAGTAGTGGATGGCAATGGAGGAGTTAGGGGTTGGAATCTGTTGTTGGTGACTAGTGGCTGTTAATGGCCATCACCACGAGCCATAGTGGCTCAAAATAGAAAAACTGCTAGGTGCAGGGAAGAAAGACTTCTAATACCATATTAAAAATGGAGAATGAAATATTACTTTTCATTGATATCAAAGGAAAAGAGATACAACATTTATAGCCTACCAAAATGCCACATGGATAAGCCTAACAAATTATAGCAAACCAGCATAACAAACATAACAATTTGGCAATGGAAGATTCTAGAGGTATATTTCTAAATTCTAATAAAAAAAAAAATTACTATTTTTTATTTTCTATTTCTATTTTTTAGTCTTTTTTTTTTTATTTCTTTTGTTAAAAAAAAAACCAAGAAAGGAAAATGCAATTTTTCATAAAAAAAAATCCACATTCGTGTTATATTCAACACGAAATTCACTTCCATGTTGAATATAACACGAAATTTACTTTCCTGTTATATTCAACATTGTGGAGGGAAAAATCGTCTGAATATAATTTCGGATTTGAAACTGGGACTAATTGGTAATACAATTCTTTAAGTTATAGACCATTCCGTTCAATTAAAAACTTGATGGATTATTCGGTAGATTTATATTCTTATTAAGATTATTCAATAATTTTCAATTAATTATAAAATTTTCAAAAGTTTTAAGAGTGAAAAAATATGTTTTTTCCTATTCATTCTCACTTCTTCTTTGTCCTCTGCATCAAAACAAACTGAATTTATTTCTCAGTTTTGAAAAACAAAACAAAACAAATCACTTGAACAATGTTATGCTTCTGTTTTTCTTTTAATTCTTTATTGCTTCGTTCTCTGTGTTATGCTTTGTTTCAATTGCTATTCTGCAACCAATGTAACAAATATTTAAATGAAGATCTTATTTAAACATTCCACACACAAAACCTTAATTGTCCTCTTTTTTTTTTTTTTTACTGATCTAGATACGTTAGGCAGCAAATGGGAAGAAACGAATTGAAATCTTTTGGGCCGATTATATGCCAAATGGCGATGCTAATCAACATTTAAAGGGGGAGTTTCTTCTTCAAGGCCTTGGGCGTCACACTCTTATTCATGGCCGGTTTTCCTGATGACATGGTCCAAAAAAAAAAAAAAAGTAAAGATTTCATTTTAAACATTCTACGATGGACTAAATGGGGAGACTCAAACTTTATTGAATAAAAATTAAAAATGAATTAATCTTCCTTTATTTTTTTAATTTAATTTCAATATTAAAAGGTAATAAATGAAAAAACTAACAGAATAGCCAAATAATATAATTCATAAAATAGAATTATGTTTCAGTTTCTAAAAATTTGTTCAGAAAAACATGAAAGAGAATAAAAATAGATTTTTTTTAATTATTACCAAAAAACTTGGACTAGAAATAGAAATTTGAGAAAAATCCTGTTTAGTTTCTAGAAATTTGCTCTAAAAATCAGGGAACAAAATAGAAATGACCCTTTTTTTTGGTTTTGTTTTTTGTTTTAATCCTTATATTTGTGTTTATATGGGAATAGAATAACTAAACAAAGGGCCCTAAAAATCGTTCTTTTTTATTATGCTCCCAGATTTTTGTTCAACTACAAAAAAAAATTGTTCCTCAATTTCTTCTCCCATTCTCATTTTTTTGGGGAACAAAAGCAAAATTTTTGAAAATATAAACAGGTAAGACGTTTTTGTTTCATTTTAAACATTCTACGCTTGACTAAATGAAGAAACTCACATTTTATTGAATAAAAATTTAAAAATGAATTAATCTTCCTTTATTTGTTAATTTAATTTTAATACCCTGAAGTCTTGTAATCATCCCACTTCCGTCCGAATCAATTACTCCATTACAATTTTGGATGACAAACAATTAATTGCCATGCTCAGTTATTTTTAAGCAGAGTTTATGGATATTTCTAACCTCTTCCTTTCTCCCGTAAAACTTTCTACAGAAAAATCTGTATATATGTATTATTTTATGTGTATAACTGAGTATTGAGAAATAGAGAGAAAAAGGATGTTGAAATTACTCATAAAATCTCTTAAAAATAATCAGGTGCAAGGTAAGTGATTATCTTCTATCCAAAATTATAATGGGGATAATGACTTGGGCCGTAACAGGATGATTTATAAACTCTGAAGAGTTACATGTTCAAATTGAAACTATAGAGACCAAAGTGAGATTTTGATCAAATTTCAGGGGCACAAAGTGTCAGACCATTGATTAAGCCTGCATGAATGATTCATCACTTCCCTGGGCAAAAACTGAAAATGATGTCCTGCCCATAAACAATGGTTTCTTTGCCACCTGTTCTAAGTTGCAAATAAGATGGAATTGCAACAAGTCCCTGAATTTTTTGTTTTTCTTGTTTTGACCCCTAAGGGTCTGTTTGGTTTGTAATACAAAAAAATAAAATAAAATTATTTGATAACAAAGTTTATGCATTTATTATTTCCACTTGTTGGATTGATTCAAGGTTGGTATTTAATAATAATAATAATAATAATAATTAATTAATTATTAGTTTTACAGTATAGAAACCAAGTTACTTTTTGAAAGGCCAGCTTGCAAAAAATAAAACATTTGGGAACTAAAATGAAATTCATCCAAAATTCAAGGACCAAACTGAAAATAGTTTTGTCTGTATAATAAATATACATGCTCATTTCTTGTTTGCCCCTGCAAAAACTCTCTATTGCTTTCCAGACGCCGTACTTTTAGTATTAATCAATAGAGTAATAAATACTTATTTAAATATTTTTTATTCATTTAAAAAATTAAAAATTAGTGTTGGGTAGTGTATAATTTTAAAATTAATTTATAATTTTTTAATATGTGAAAATTAATTTATTTTATTATATTTCTGCTATTATGTCAGGATTAATCACTTCCGTTGAAATTATGGTACTTATTTATAGTTAGTTGACGCTAGATAGTGACGTCCGAGAGATGAGAGCTATCTAGTGGGATTACAATTTACATGAAATTAAATTTGAAATGAATATATTCAAATTTTTATATATTAATAATTTTAAATTCTATACCTAATGGTTTTAATTCCTTCCAACTTCTACCTACCAAATTCAATGCATGAAGGTTTTACCTGTCAAAAGGATGACTGGCCTGCACACGTGATATTATTATTTAAATAAATAATAATTTTTTTTTTTTTTTTTTTTTGAAGTTTGGAATCTCAAGGCACACAATACCTTGAGGTCTACTTAATCATTTTAATATTGATAACCATTAAATGCTCTCAACAATTGAAATTAAAAATTATATTAATTTAAAATATTTGTGTAAAAGTAAATTTTTTATTAAATAATTTAATTTTGAAATAAAGTTTTCCCCTCAAAATTGATTAAAATTTTGAGTCCTTCACCCCTTAAAACATATATAAATGATAAAAACGGGTATAAAATGAGAGGAAATTTATATTTTTGAAAAATTAAAATTTTATATAAAATAAATTTTCTTTTCTTAAAAGAAAATAAATTTATTTGAGTAAAGTTAAAGATTTAATATGCGTCAAACACATTTAAGTATTTTTATCAATTTTGTTAGAGTTAACCGAAAAATTATTTTTTTTCACTTCAGTACAAAGTTTAAGGAGTTAAAATGCATTTTTTTTTTCAAATTATAAAGGATTGAAATGCAATTATCCCTATATTTAATTCATGCTCTCTTTGAAATCCATCCTAGATTATTTTTGTGGAACATATACCATTTATAATATAGATTGTTCTACCAAAAAAATTATAATATAGATTAAATAATTCATGGTAATTAATTAATTAAATTTAAATTTTAAATTATGTAAAATCAATTTTAATTATAATAATAATTTTATTTTATTTTGTATTTTTTACAATAATTTCAACTAAGATATTCCATCAAGTTGGAAACAAGCCCCCTGAATTTTTAAATATTTTTATTAATAATCTTATTTTTTTTAACTAATATATCGTAGTCTTGTAGTGATTTTTTTTTAGGTTCTGCCATTGCTTTATAAAAAAAAAAAAAAATAGAGAGAAAAAATTATGTTTTTTTTTTTCATTTTATTATTTTTAAGTATTAAATTTATTTAGAAATAATTCATTATATATATATTGAAAAAAAATTGAGCTTTGCTTTAATTAATAGTAAAAAGGGGTGATGTGTATGTTTCTAAAGTGAATGGGTTAACATGAAATAAAATGAAAATATAAGGATTAAAAGGCAAACATTTGGACAGGCAACCTTGTGACCACCGACGCTCCTTCTTGTCCTCCCCAGGCCTCACGCAAGAATTTAGGGTTGTGGACCCACGTGGGCCCACCGACAATAATTGTTACCTCCACGTCATCATGCTAATATCTATATAATAATGAATTATATATTAAGGCTTTAACGAATAAATGAGATTGGATAATTTGGTTAAAAAAATTACACTTTATAAGGTTAAATTAAATTATATTTAATATTTTTTTAACTTTTTTTTTATTTATCTCGATTAATTTTAATATGGTTTAATTTTTTATTTTATTTTGTTAACAAAGAAAACAATTAAAAAATTAAGGGTAAAACAATAATTTAAAAAAGAGAAGGGATTTTAGTGGTTTTATATATATATATATATATATATATGAGTTCTTAACCAAATAAATGTATATTAAAAAATTAATTTCTGAAAATAGTGTAGTCCAAATTTATTTACGGGTCCAGTGTAAAATGCAATACCGAAATGCGTTTTTCGAAAAACACATTTTGAAAATGCGTTTTTGAATGGGTTAAAAACGCAAAACCGATTTGCGTTTTTAAAGAAACGCAAATCAGTTTTGCGTTTTTCAAAACCCAAAAAAAAAAAAAAAGTAAAAACGGAAAATTAAAAAGTAAAAACGCAAAACCGATTTGCGTTTTTAAAAAAACGCAAAACCGATTTGCGTTTTTAAAAAAACGCAAATCGATTTTGCGTTTTTCAAAACAGAAATAAAAAAAAAAAAAAAAAATTGTTTGAAAAACGCAGAAGCTTTTTGCGTTTTTCGAAAAAAAAAATGTTTGAAAAACGCAGAAGCTTTTGCGTTTTTCGAAAAAAAAAAAAATGTTTGAAAAACGCAGAAGCTTTCTGCGTTTTTCCAAAACAAAAAAAAAAAAAAAAAAAAAAGTTTGAAAAATGCAGAAAGCTTCTGCGTTTTTCAAAAAAAAAATAGAAAGAAAAGAAAAGAAGAGAGTAACGGTCAGCAGTGTGGTTTTTTTTTTTTCTTCAGCAGAGTCAGTGCGAGATGCAATTTTTTTTTTTTTTGTTTTGAAAGCAATTTTTTTTTTTTTTTCCAAGAGCTTGTTTTTTTTTTTTTTCAAGAGCGTTTTGTTTTTTTTTCGCCATTTTCCCACCGTTTTCCTCATTCATATTTGGCTTAGAAGAACCATTTTGTGATTAGTGTGAAATGATTCCAAAAAAAATGAAAATAATATATGCGTTTTTTTTAAAAAAAAATTACACTAATTGAAATTAAAATAAAATTACATGTGAATATATAATATATTTTTACAAATTATAATACATGTCGTCATTGAGTTTCTATGTACCACACCCCCTACGTCTGATGTTTCTCCGTTGCCGCCATAAAGGAAGTGAAAGTTCTTCGGTGCCCTCTGTCTGGAGATGATCAACTTGAGTAATGTGTCCCAAGTCCATAGTAGATGGATATGTTGGTTCCTCCACGATGGGCAACAAATATTCATCATTTCGCTCCCATGGGACCGGCGACACGCGTCTTCCAATTCCTCTGGGTACACCATGTGTCACACGAGGAACAGATGCTGAGCTCGATGATGGAACATCCATCATCGGGGTGACAAATGTGTTACCCACTGACCATCCGGAACTGACGCCCAGTTCGGTACCATAATCTGAAAAGAAATTATCCATCCCGTAGGTAGATGGTCCGGCACTGGCGTCGTCATCCAACGGCGGACTCGGCATTTGGTGTCCCGGACTCGGCATCTGGTGTCCCGGACTAGGCATCTGGTGTGGCAACTGCCAACAATAGGCACGGGAACAAATATCGCGCGATAAGTATGTAACCCGTTCAAAATCTCCTGGTTGTCTTGTTTGAATTGCAAGTTCACTCATTCGCATCATGTTTGAAATATCGGGTTCCTGCAACATAAAGTTAATTACACCTAAGTAAATGAACATTATACAAAATAATAAATATATGTTCTAATTAAATTATACCTCTATCGTCGGACGACCTCCTACTGCATGATAGCCGAAGTTCGGTCGGTAAGATGGGTTCACTATGAACCGCCTTGTGACTCCCCAATACCAAGGCATGTAATCATCAAATACATCTGTACCAACCTGAAGGTTACTTAAATCTGGTGGTCGCCGGCTATCCCATGCTCGTATATGTGCCCCGTGCACTATCGACCAGTCTATGCCAAATTTTTCCCTCCGGCTATTGAAATGCATATCTTTATATGTGTCGCTCAGCCAGGGAATTCCTTGGCAAAAACCAAACTGTCGTAGTGTGCGATGGGGGTAATGATACTCTACAATTTCGTAGCATATCAGGGGCACAGACGCCATCCAAATTTCTTCGTCATCACGACAATATTGTGGTAATTGGTCCAAGAGGTCAGTTGGATACGGCATCCAAATAACCTTGCAAACAACATATAAATAAATTAATTAAATAATAAATATAATCATATATAAAACATTAGTAACATCTTACGTAAATCTATAACTGATCTCATAATTTTGTAGACGATCTAACTGATCACGATACACAATCAATACGTGCATCGGCTCGCTATCTAAATTGAATGATACTTTCCAACTGTATGCAGCCATAAAAATTAATTATTACTACATGAAATGAAATATTTGAATTGCGTAAACATTTATTATATAATAACGTACCGAGACCCCCAAGGGGCGCCTGGGAACCTCATGTCCCCTATCTGTAGGTCACCCATCCAATCACCGGTAGTAGAGAGAGACACGTGCCGTAGTCTCGGGAGTCGTTCCCATGCCCAACACTGTAATAAAAATAAGGGGCCTAAAATTTTTTTCGTCTCCTTACGACATCCCTTGCACAGCTCTCGATACAGTACCGCTAAAGTTGTACTGCCCCAACTATACTGATGCGACCCAGACATATCGCGCAACAGTGGTAAGTACGCTAACTTAACCAAATTATTAGATTTATCAGGCATCAATATTGTCCCGATCAATATCAGGCAGTACGCCCTAGCGTAACACTGCATAATGTCCTCAACGGCGTCGGCGGGTACTCGATCGAAAGTGGACTGTAACCATTTCAGTTTCAGACAACCTCCTTTGATTTTGTCCTCCGGCGGTGTGTGACCGAGTAGGATTTGGCAAAGTTCCTGCCAACGTACGGTCGGTAATGTGTCATCAGACCCGGTAACTGGTCGTCCGTTCACGGGCAGCCCAAATAACACTGCTACGTCTTGCAGTGTCACTGTCATCTCACCAATTGGCAGATGAAACGTATGCGTCTCTTGACGCCATCTCTCAACCAACGCCGTAATCAATGCGTGGTCTAACTGCTTTTTCTTTAACCGAAAGGCTCTATAAAGTCCGACGGCTTCTATTAATTGTACCACATGACCAGGTACATGGTTCGTCCATTCCCCTGGAAACCGTCCTGCTCCGGAGCAGTCAAGCCGAGAAGAATGCTGAAATATAAATTAAAAGACAATTAATTTAAAAATTACTAAATAAAAAAAAATTGAATAGACTGGGTAAATATTTTTTTTAATATGACTTGCACTCCGCGTTCTTCCCAGACAGTCCCAGATCTGTGGTCTCTCTGCAAATAAAGCAACGACTGATCGACGGGACCAGACTCAGCCATAGCAGCAATAATCTGAAACTAAAATATGAAGTAGTAATATACGAAATATATTACAACACAATATACTAAACGACAATATACTAAACAACAATCTACTAAACAACAATATAATACAACACAATATACTAAAGTTGTTCTAACCATAAAGTAAATTAAAAATAAAAAATAAAAATTGTTGTCTCCATTACAATTGTTATCTCATTGGGGTCGGGATGGACATGTTCGCCTATCATGGCCAGTTTGGGAACACAACCCACACCGATTTGTCATTGTCCGCTGCGACACATCCATTTCGTTTCGAATGCGAGTGGATTTAGGTCGTCCAAGCTTCACAACTCGAAGTCTATTCTTGTTAGGAAGAAGGATCGAAAAGTTAACCATCGGCAATAGTCCTCGTGAATGATCGGTTCAAATGATGACTCCCAAACTTTCAGCAAGTTTGTTATTGTGTACTTATCAGCGATGTAGCGAAACGCATTTGTGCCACAATACTCCGTCACCGCAAACATGTGTGAGCATGGATATCTGAAAGTCTTATATTTCCCACAAGTACAATCAGAGTTATTACCTAAAGTAACTTTGTGTGTAACAATACCACCGGACAACGTCTTTCTCGTTTTCACGTGGTAACGTGCATTCTCCCTATTATTAAATATATTTATAAATCAAATTAGATGATCAGTTAAAAAATATATATTACTAATTAATAAATTGCAAGTTAAAAAACCTTACCGATTGAATATTTGGACGTCGTATGTTTTAGACTTCGCTTGGGATTTCTGAATTTTCTCAACAACATGTTTTACGTATCCCAAACCCATGCCCATGCCCATATCCTTTAGAACTTACTGTCGACCGAGATCAAAGTATTTGACCAACCTATAGAAAGTTATTGAAACGGCAGTTGTAATTGGGACATTCTTTGCACCTTTCAAACAGTTGTTGAATACTTCGGCATAATTGGTTGTCAACACGCCCCAACGTTTATCATTATCGTGTGACCTGGTCCATTTATCTTTGGCTACGTTATCCAATCATGTATACGCCCCCATTTTTATTTTCGCAATCTCTTCCATGATAGCGTTGTACTTTCGAACTTGTATTGCAGCACCCGCATTCCACGCAAGATCTTTTAGTTGTTGATTTTTAAAGATGTTATTAAAATTACTACAAAGATGCCGCAAACAAAATCGATGATACCGAGCGGGCTCGTTCGGTTGATTAAGCCATAAAGTTCTTACTGCACTAAGAATGCCAGTCTGTCTGTCAGATATCAACGTGACCTCCGGTCGGTCTTTAATAATATGGCGCTTCAGCATCAAAATAAAGCAGGACCAACAGCGGTGGTCCTCCGTCGGTACCACCGCGAACGCCATAGGATAACACTTATTGGACGGTGTCATCCCAATAGCGATCAAGATATTTCCTTCGTACTTACCATACGGATGGGTCCCGTCAATCGTGAGGACAAGTCGACAATATCTCCATCCGACCACAGAAGGTTGGAATGCCCAAAAGACCATGTCGAATGTCGAATAACCAACTGTAGTAGTCGGAACAATACTCCATTCGACAATTGTCCCAGGATTAAAGTGCTGCAATGCCGACATGAATTTCGGCAACTTTCGATACGATTCATCTCAATCGCCGAACAAGGTCTCGATGGCTTTAGATCTAGCCAACCAAGCCTTTGGGTAGGAGATAGTGAATCCCCGAGACTCTTTCACGGACGCAACGATAACACCCATCTTCACTTCTGGATCCTCTTCGACCTGTCCAAGTATCATGTCAAAAATGACACCCGAATCCAAGTTTCCATGATCCAATGCCGTATGATTATAGAAACACATGTGTCGCCCGTTGTACTGCGTAATATGGAACATTCCGTGACTCTGTTTTAGAGTCGCCCGCATCCGCCACCCACAACCATGCTTGCATTTAATCGACCAAATTTTCTGGTTCGTCTCTACCACACGATACTCTTTATTTTTCACAACATGATAATATTTCACGGCATTCTGAATATGTTTCTTGTCCTTAAAGACCATGCCACAATTAAATTCGTCCATTTCCGGGGTCCAAAAATTCTTTCGCAACTTTAGCTCATACTTTGCCATATCATCATCATCACCCCATTCCAATTGATTATAGAATGAAGGAGCCTTGTGTAACGGTAATTGTTCACTCCCATCCATTGTCGGCTCGACATCCATATCTTCATCTTCATCTTCATTCCCACCATTTTCATCTTCCTCTAACACAAAAGCACCATCTAACTCTGTTTGTTCAACATCGTGAAAACTATCGACTGTATTCGTCCCACCCTCCACATTCTCGTGCGGTGGAGCGGCAGAACTGGTGCCTGAATCATGATCAGTCACTATGTGGGGATGATATTCTTCAGGAATGTAAGGCGATCGGTGAGTGTAACTGGATTGAACAACTTGAGGGTCAAACATAGGAGATAACGCGGTAACATGAGGATTGGAATTTTGACTTAAAAATTGGGTAAAAAGACTAGGTTGAGAAGAAAATATTGGAGCGTGATTAAAAGCTCGTTCTACCTCCACATACACCTCAACACCAAGTAGTGAGGGCACCCTAAGAGGTAATTGAAGCACATGGTCTAATGCCGCATCGTCACCGATTGAATACAACATGTGTCTATAATTCCTAGGACCAATAGTAGCTATCGGCAACCTACATTGTAACTTTAAAGTTCCATCAACTCCATCCTCGAAGATATATGGTTGTAACATCGCAATTAATTCGTTTAACGTAATCCCCCGACAAACATCCAACGATTTGACCGTAGACATGCTATATGAAACTCCAAACTCAGTTCCTTCCAATATCTTTCCACCCCAATACAAATATAATGTAACATTCTCCATTTTAAACAACTACAATTTCACAAATCAAAATAAAACATGTAACGTATTATTATGATTATCAATTATATTACTAAAAAAAATTAAATTGTCCAATCTACCTCATAAAAACCGAAATCCTTATATATATATATATACACACACATACACACAAAATAAAACCAAAAAAATCGGAAAAAAAAAAAAAAAAACCGAAACCCCTAAAAAAAAAAATTTGTTTTACATCTACATTTCTAGATCTAGATTTACGTTACGAAAAAACTATTTTCAAATTATATAAATCTAGATCTACATTACGAAAAAAACCGAAAATAAAAATAAAAATTGGTTTACTCACCAAAATGAGACGAACAGCAGTGAAGGAGCTAGATCGGCGGTGGAAGAGTGGGTGACGGCGACGGAGGGCCGATATATCTACATTTCCGAAAAAAAAAAAAAAAGTAACCGAACAAAAAAAAAACCATATCTCGTATACACACACATACCCGACAGACGACGACCGGACGGCCGAAGAAGCGACGGCGGCAGATCGGCTGAGCGGCAGTTCACACTGTTTCTTCCCTTCTTCTTCTTCTGTGTTTTTACCCGTAGTGAAAACGGCAGTGAAAAATGAGGAAGAAGAAGACGTCGGTGGGAGCTGTAAGTGAAAAACGCAGAAGTGTTCTGCGTTTTTAAAAACCCAGAACACTTCTGCGTTTTTACTTTTCAGACTATTTTTTTTTTTGGTTTTAAGAAACGCAAAACCGATTTGCGTTTCTTTAAAAACGCAAATCGGTTTTGCGTTTTTACTTTTTAATTTTCTGTTTTTACTTTTTTTTTTTTTTGGGGGTTTTGAAAAACGCAAATCCGATTTGCGTTTCTTTAAAAACGCAAATCGGTTTTGCGTTTTTAACCGATATAGCAGCGCATTCAAAAACGCATTTTCAAAATGCGTTTTTCGAAAAACGCATTTTGGTATTGCGTTTTACACTGGACCTGTAAATAAGTTTGGACTACACTGTTTTCAGAAATTAATTTTTTAATATACATTTATTTGGTTAAGAACTCTATATTCTATATATATATATATATAAATGAAAGAAAATGTTATTGATGTCTTTTTACAAGACAAAGTTTGTCACAAAGGGATTGACTGGTATTTGTCAAATGACAAAAAAAATTTATGATTTTGGACAAAATGACAAGAGAGGTAAATGGTATAAATCCATAAGTAAATTTTAAAAGTATTAATTTAAATTTTATTTTTTTGAAAAATACTCAAGAAATTCCCTTAAAAATCACATTGGGATGAGTACTAGGAATGGTCATGGGCTGGGTCGGGCCGAGCCGGGCTTAGACTAGGGTATTACAAAGATTTGCTAGACCCGAGTCTAGTACGGCCCTATGGTCGGATCTTAATTTCATGCCCAAGCCCGGCCCTATAAAAAAAAGTTAATCCCAAAACCCGGCCCTATAAGAAAACTTAAGCTCAAAGCCCGGCCCTAGGCCCCAAAACGACCAAGAACAGATCTCAAACAAATACAGAACACAACACTAAAGTCAAGAGACTCAAAAATATAAGGACCAACCAACCGAAACATTTCTAGAGTAAAAACCTTACTTCAAATTCAAACCTTTGAAGCTTAAATTAATGCCGATTTTGGACGGTTGGATTTTCTCGCCGCCACCGCCTGCGGTAAATGCATGTACTGACCTCCATGGCCGATGTCAAAATTAACAACGGGGAGATTATCGAAGCCCTTGTTCAATGTCGATTCGAGGATGGCGAGATTGGCCGCCATGAATCCGATCTTGAAACAGGGGGAAATGTCGTAGAGCATTTGCGTTGACACAATTTGTTCTTTGTTGTATAACGCCGCCAACGGCAGCGGAAATTCAGATGGGTTCAGGCGATTTTCAGGGCCAACGTCATGTAGGCCGTCAAACGCTGCTCTGAAGTACCTCTCACGTTGGAGACCTGGTTCAGGCGCGTGAGGATCTCAACGGCGACCTCTGTTTTCCACAATTCAACCACCACGGCGTTAACAATGGAGATGCACAGCGTTAGCGAGGCATACAACTTGATGGCAACGACTTGGAGATGCTATCGTCGCGAGAGAGAGGGAAATGGTCGCTAGAGGGGCCTTACGGCTTGAGTGAGCGAGAAAGAGAGAATCTGTGTGTGAAGTGAGAGAGAGTCAGAGAGAGAAGCAACGGCGGGAGAGGGAAAATCTCATTAGGGTTTTCACATGTAAATTAATATATATATATATATATTTTTAATGACCGGGCCAGCCCGGCCCGGCCCTAAAAAAAATAGCCAAGCCCTAACCCAACCCTAAAATTCATCGGGCCTTTCAAGTTCAAGCCCAGCCCACAGGCTCAAAACACAAATCCAAGCCCTAAAAAAGAGTGGGCGGACTTGGCGAGCCGAGCGGACCCCTAGGCCCATGACCATCTTTAATGAGTACTATCATGCCAGCTAATGTCAAAAGATGTTTGTCAAGGCAGCCCTCAGTCATTGGGATGAAAATCACAATGACCCCTCCTTTTTTTAATTCTTTCAAATACAAGAGAGAAATATTTCCAATTATCTTTTTACCCACATTTAAAAATAAATTTCAATAAAAAATTTCAAATATATTCAATTAGACAATTATAATTGACATTCAAATGTAGAATTCCCCAAAAAAACATGCATAAGAAGTCAATGAATATAAATGAAGGACAAATGTACAATTTATAAAAAAGGAGGGGTGATTTATGTAATTACAGGACTCCTGGTGTAATTAATTGGTGGCGGAGTTCTTCTCTTTATTCATCCTAACCCTTTAGAATTCCCCACTTGAACTCTTGCTTTGATCTCCTCTGGAACTTGGATCTCCTCCAGGAACGCGGATCTCCTCCATACATACTTCCGGTAAGACGTTTTTGTTTCATTTTAAACCTCCTATTCTTAACTACACGGAGAAACTAAAATTTTATTAAATAAAAATTACAAAATGAATTAATCTTCCTTTATTTTTTAATTTAATTTCCATAGTTAAAGGTAATAAAAGAGAAAACTAGCAGAAATATAATTATATTATGTTTCAGTTTCTAGAAATTTTTTCTTAACAACATGAAAGAGAACAGAAGTAGATATTTTTTTTTATTATTATTATTATTATTATTATATTTATTCCCAGAAAACTTGGGCTAGAAATAGAAATTTGAGAAAAATGCTGTTTAGTTTCTGGAAACTTGTTCTAAAAATCAGGGAACAAAATAGTAATGATTTTTTTTTTTTAATTCTTATATTTGTGTTTCTATGGGAATAGAATCACCAAACAAACGGCCCTAAAAAATCATGTTTCTCAGGAATTCAGAAAACTCTCTCAAAATTTTGAGAACAAAAAGGTATTTACCAAGGGGGGAATTAAAAAAGATAAAAAATAAAGGGTAAACAGATATAATATGAATCAATCTGTCTATGGAGTATAAATATCAATTAATATGACATCATTTGTTAATTTTAACTTATTAAGGTTTATCTGTTAATTTTAATGAGAAATTTAATCGTTGTACTTAAATTTGAATTACGGGAGATGAGTGACAAAAATATCATAGGAGTGTAAAGTGAAATTCGGTTGAATCAAAGGGAAAATATTTCCAATTATCTTTTTAACCACATTTTAAAATAAATTTCAATAAAAAAACATGCACAAGAAGAATATAATTGAAATTAAATATAATTTATCAAAGTTGAGGGGGTGATTTATCAAATTTATCAAATAATAATGGAATTAATTCTTTGAACTTGAGGGCGTTGGGAGCCGCATGCTGCTTGTAACTTTCAAATAAAATATTAGGGTACAAAGTGTTATTCAGCCTACTGATAAGTTAAAGGACTCGTACTATTAGGAATTGGTGGCTGAAATCTTCTCCTTTTGGTGGCTGAGTTATTCTTCCTGATCCCTTGCAGTAGTTTACCAGCAGACAATTGCTTGCTTTGATCTCCAGTTCCATTGGAACTCTTGCTTTAATCTCATCTTGAAGCATGGGTAATTGTTGCTCAGTCTCCATCTCCATCGATAAGTTGATCCCTGACTGCGTTCATTCAATATCCACTCAACTCAAGTATGCGACTGAGTTTCAAGAAATTCTCCAAAATTTGGAGAACGCCATGGACGAACTGAACGCCATGAAGAACGACGTGGAGAGAAAGACCCGTTTGGCCGAGGGGCCAAGGAAGAAGCGGTTAGATCAAGTCCAAGGATGGATTTCTCGTGTGGAATCCATGGAAACTGAAGTACGTGAATTGATTTCATCAAACAACAATCGAGATGTCAACTATTGGCGCAAGTACAAGTTGGGAAAGAAGTTAAAGAGAAAGACAGGAGATGTTGTTGATTTGAAGAGCAAAGGTGATTTCCAAGAGTTGGTTGCGGACTTACCTCCATCTGTTGTGGACTTAAGGCCTACAGAGCAAACTGTGGGTATGGAAACGATATTGGATAAGGTCTGGAAACAACTACAAGAAGAGGACGTGGGAATGATGGGCTTGTTTGGGTTGGGAGGAGTTGGAAAAACTACTCTCCTCAAGCAAATCAACAACAAGTTTGCCGATGCTGGTCTTGATTTTGATGTTATGATTTGGTTAGTGGTCTCGAAAAATCCAATTATGGAGCGAATTCAACATGACATTGGAAAGAAGATAGGTCTCCTCAGCGACACGTGGGAAAAGAAAAGTCTTGATGATAAAGCAATAGACATTTATGGTGTCTTGAGCAACAAGAAGTATGTTTTGTTGTTGGATGATGTATGGGAAAGAATTAATCTATCAGACCTTGGAATTCCACTTCCCAACGGTGAAAACAAGTGCAAGATAGCGTTCACGACTCGTTCTGAAAAAGTCTGTAGCAACATGGGGTCTCAAAAAAAGATTAAAGTGGAGTGTTTGTCATGGGAAAAGTCGTGGGATTTGTTTCGAGAACAAGTTGGCGAAGAGACCCTTAATTCTGATCCAGAAATAGTACAACTGGCTCAACTTGTTGCTCAAGAATGTGGAGGTTTACCGCTTGCACTTATTACTATAGGTCGAGCCATGACCTGTAAGAAAATGCCCCAAGAATGGGAATATGCCATTCACATGTTAAAGAGCGTCACAATCAAATTTCCAGGTATGGAAGATGAAGTATTCGGTCGATTGAATTTTAGTTATGAAAATTTACCTAGCCAGACTATTCAAAGTTGTTTTTTATATTGCTCTTTATTCCCCGAAGACTATGAGATTTTTAAAGAAGACTTAATAAATATGTGGATTGGTGAGAACTTTTTTGATGATTTTGATGGATATGAAGATGGAGCTCAAAACCAAGGATACGATGTTATTGGCACTCTTATTCATGCATGTTTACTGGAAGAGGTCTCAAAATATAGGGTAAAAATGCATGATGTAATACGTGACATGGCTTTGTGGATAGCGTGCGATTACGGAAAGTTAAAAAACAAATTTTTTATTCAAGCACGTGTTCAGATGACAGAAGCACCTGAAGTTTCAAAATGGCAGGGAGCAGAGAGGATGTCTTTGATGGCTAATGATATCAGCACACTGAAAGAAACACCAACTTGTCCTCAACTCTCGACTTTGCTTCTCTGTGGTAACCGTCACTTGGAAATAACTAATACAAGCTTCTTCCACTCAATGCATGCCTTGAAAGTATTGGATCTCTCAATTTGTGGATTAAGAAACTTACAATTGGACATTGGCAAATTGACTTCCTTGCAATACTTGAATTTGAGAAACAGTTACCTTGAACGTTTGCCAATTGGATTAGAGAATTTGGCACAATTGAAGTATCTAGATTTAAAAAGGACACCGTATCTTGTTCCATCTCTATCACAAGTCATATCAAAATTATCATCATTGCAAGTGTTGGATATGATTTGGAGCGGTACATTTGACACATCAAAGTGTGTCAATGAAGAATTACTAGAGGAATTGGGTGAATTGAGATGCTTGAATCGTTTGGGTGTGACAATAAGTAATCACACTGCGTTTGAGAAATTGTCAAGCTCTGTCAAGTTACAAAACTGCCTTCGGAGCTTGTGTTTGGTAGAAATGAAATCTATCAACAATTTTACTATTTTTTCCCTATCAAATATGAGACGATTAGAATTCTTTATGTTTTTAAATTGTGATAATATAGAGATTGATAGTCCTCGCAACTGTGGGATCTCAAGCTCTCAATCGTTCCATTACCTTCGATATATATCGATTATCGAGTGCCAGAAAATCAAAGACCTTACATGGATTATTAATATCCCCAACTTGAGAATTATTGTTGTAAAAAAATGTATGAATTTGGAAGAAGTGATAGGCGGAGGAAAATGGATGGAAGCAGAAGGGGATGAGAAAATTTCAAAACTATTTGAAAATCTAGAATTATTGGTATTGGTTGACTTACCAAAGCTGGAGAGCATCTTCCCAGGTACCTTGCTCTTTCCTTGCTTAGAAAATCTCGATGTACTTCGATGTCGAGAGTTGAAAAAGCTCCCATTGGACTCTAAAAGCGCTAAAGGAAGTCAAAGACTTGTGATCAAAGGAGAAAAAACATGGTTTGATGCGTTGGAATGGGAAGACGAAGCCACAAGAAATGCTTTTCTTCCTCATTTTCGTGATCGAATGGTCAATCCATATTGGTTTGACCTTTGATTGGCTACAAGTAAGCTCGTCTTTATTTACCTGGGTTGAGGTTTTTTTTTTTTTTTTTTTTAAATGTTCTAAAATTGTTTTGATGAAGTTGATCATTCATTGTTTGTAACAACAAGAGCTTTCTATTTTTATACCTATTATTCTACTTGCACCCCTTAATTTTACATTCAGTTTTACTTTACCCCATGAATTTTTAGTTGTAGCATTTGCCCCTTGGAATTTTAAATTATGTTTAAGAGACCCAATTGGTAAGGATGGCAAAACAACCCAAACCAACGGGTAACTGAGAGAAACCAAATCGAATAGTTCGGGTTGAAACCGACTAAATGTTTTTTGTTTTGGTTTTGGTTTAGGGATAGTAACCGCGTAACCGAATCACGTAACCGAACCGTGTAACCGATATATATATATATATATATATATATATATATATATATATATATATATATATATATATATATATATATATATGTATAAGGTGATTTTCATATGCATATTATACACACACACACATAATTATTTCCCGGAAGTAACTTGCGGCAAAAATGAGCTATTCTATATTTATAATTAGTTGATTGAGCAATCTAGTTTTGATCTATTTCTTATTTGATTAGTAAGGGGAAAATCGTTCTTTTTGAGTATATGAATGTATGCAAAGATATTTTGTAAGATATATATTTGGAATCCGTAGTACTTATATGCCATATTTACATTAAGGTAGCGTTTGGTTGTATTGGAGCCTTGGCATTGGCGTGTGAGAGGCAGATTGTTAGGTTTATCCCACATCGGATATCAAAAAAGTTGATGGTCAAGTTATAAGTGTGAGGGAAACCCTCACCTCATAAGGTGGCTTTTGGGGTTGAGAGAGGTCCAAGACTACCTACAGGTTCCATAGAAAATGTTGGAATTTGAATGAAATGTGAACACATCTACGAATCTAAAAATTTCATGCATTCATTTCTAATTCTAATTTTGTGCTATCAAACACGACCTAAGATTTTAATTTATTGACTTTTTTTTTTTTTCTCAGGGAAAGTGTACCGTGATATCGTTGGTAGTGCCTACTACGTCGCTCCTGAAGTATTACGCCGAAGCTATGGAAAAGAAAATAGACGTTTGGAGTGCAGGCGTCATTTTATATATTCTACTCAGCGGTGTACCTCCCTTTTGGGCCGGTAAAAATAAAATAATTTGTTTGTTTGTTTTTTTTTTTAAATATTTTGCATGGTTGAGCTTGATTAGTGTTTTCTGTTCCTGGAAAGCTTGGAACACACACACAAAAAGAAAAAAAAAGAAAGAAAGGATTTGGTTCCCCAAAAATCCAAAATTCTAGGAATTGATTTTTTTCCTCCCAAATTTGGAACAAAAACAAAAATTTGGGAGCAGAAACAGTAATCAATCGCCGTCAAAACCTTGATCAGTGTAAAGCAAAAGCAAAAAAAGGAACAAATACCTTGTTTCTGTCGTATTCCCAAAAATTTAAACCTAATATATTGAACGAAAAAAAGAAACAAAACAGCAACATGAAGAAACCGAAACAATAATCTAGTTTCTTTCAGACTTGAAATGCGGATTAAGATGTTTTTTTTTTCTTCTTCTTTCAGAAACCGAAAAGGGGATATTTGATGCTATACAACAAGGCGATATCGATTTTGAAAGTCCACCATGGCCATCTATATCAAAGAGTGCCAAAGACCTTGTTCGGAAGATGCTAACACAGGACCCGAAAAGCAGAATCACTTTTGCACAAATTATCGGTACCTTACCCCACCCCACCCTCAAATATATTTGTATATGTGTGTATGTATCTATATAATGAGAAATTTATATGAACAAGGTATGAACAAGCAATTTTGTTTCTATTTTTGTTCTCTTCCAAGAACTTTGTTCTGAATTATGGAAGCAGAACGAAAAAAAATGTTTTTTCGTGTACCCGTATTTCTGTTTATTTTATATAAAAATATATTTTTGAGGTTTTTGCACTCTGCACCCTCAAAATTTTAAAGAAATCTTACTTTAGCCTCTGTATTTTTAATTTGAACACTTTAACCCCGAAGTATCTAAATAGTATCAATTGAGTCCAGATTGTTAACCCATCATTTTTTTGACAGAAATCACCCATGTGGATAATTTATGTGCTTGACATGTGGGTGATTTATGTAAAAACCAATAACGCAGTTAACAATTTCGACTCACTTAACGCGATTTGGATGTTTCAGGGATTAACAAATTGAAATGATAGTGGCTAAAAGTGGGATTTTTTCAAAACTTCAGGGGTGCAAAGTGCAAAAACCTCTATTTTTTGTCAAATTAACTTTTTAAGTATAAAAAAATAGTTATAAAAGCACGGTGCCTAAATTTACACATTGTTTGGTTGAACAAATAAAAATATGATTAGTTTAGTTTTGAACAAATTTTTAGTTATTTCTAGCTCCAATTAGGACGGGAAAAACAACTACCATAATCTAATAATTTAATTATAATTGACAACCAAACAGCCCTTTTAAATGCTTTACCCGTACAAATATTTCTTGAATATAACTTAGTGTTTGGCCGTAAGAAATTTGAGTCCCAAAATTCGAATTAGCGTAGGCTTCAATTTTGTACTTCCAAACACTGCCTAACTTTATCATATATATGCATGCATACATATATATATACACACTCAATATATATATATATATATATATATATATATATATATATATATATATATATATTAATTTATTTATTCAGGCCGATGTGGATGGAAATGGAAGCATCAACTACATCAAATTCATAACTGCCACAATACATAGACACAAACTTGAGAGAGATGAGCATCTTTACAAAGCGTTCCAACATTTAGACACAGATAATAGCGGGTTAGAACAAGAATTTTTTTATTTTTTTTTTGGAAAAAAAAAATTAAACCAAATTAAAATTATTACCATTGTTTGGGTGGCGACGACAGTTTTATTACAAGAGACGAATTGGAAACCGCTATGAAGGAGTATGACATGGGTGATGAAGCCACCATCAAAGACATCATTTCAGAGGTCGATGCCGATAATGTAAATAATTATCACATATATACACACAGTGGTTGATCTAGAAAATCGATTGGGGGGCTAAATTTTTTTTTACATTTTTATTAGATATTTATATTTAACTAGGGATTTCTATGTCTGAAGGCATTATATCAATTATCAAATTTACAAGGGATAAAAATATTATTATATTTTTTTTAATTTTTCTTTACCTTCGTTTTTAATCCATCCAACCAAGGATGAAAAATAAAAATAAAAAGATAATATTTTATATAAAAAAAATAATATTTTTCTTAGGATTATTTGGTTGGAAGGATATAAAAGGAGGATAATATAATCTTTCATGTTTCTTTAGGAATGAAAATTATTCAATTTATTATTTTACTTCCAAAAATAAATTCAAAATTCTATCATTAAGGGTATAAATTAATAATTGTTTCTCATTTTTCCTCCATCTCCTTCCAAATTGGTGGAAATAAAAAATTGGTTAGGGAATTTGCGTTTTAATTTCTATTTTTCTTTTCCTTTAATTTTCCTTTTATACACAAAAAAAGAAGTGGAATCTCAATGAACAATTTATAAACTTGAAATTTTTGTACAATAGTTTTTTCAGAAGTCCAAAATTTATCACGATTATTTTTTCATGTAATTTCTTTTGAACTTTTATAGTGTGCAGTAATTTTGGATTTTTGACAACATTTTGGACTTCTCAAAAAATTATTGTAACGAATGGATTGAATGAATCATAAGGGGAGAAGTACTATAATGCTACCCAGCTAATGTCAAAAGATGTTTTTGGGTAGTGAAAATCACATTGTTTTATGAGTTTTTTATTATTTAGTCCCTATTAGAGAGATCATTAAGAAAAAAAATATTTTCAACTGTTCACTTATAATTCAGACTTAAAGGTACAACTAATTAAGTTTTTGGTCCTGTTGGTAAACAAAATAGTATGTAAAACACATATATACCCCTAAATACATTAATAGTTCAAACAAGACCCTTACGTTAACATCATTCTAAATGAACTCTCTCTATTTCTCTCTCTAAACCTACCATGTTGCAGACTTGCAGCAAACCATCCATCTCTCTCTCTAAACCTAACATGCAAAGTTCATCCATGATTTACTCAAGAATGCTGAGAGTAATGCCGAGGAGCTGAGTCTCATTACGAACTCTAAGAGGGAGGTCCAACAGGAACTGTCGCTCGTTCTCTCTGCTAAGCTCAAGATCGGATCCTCTTCCGTTATCGTCTCTGGTCACTTTGATGACGCTGCTACCTTGTAAGCCCCTAGATCGGTTTGAAATTTCGCAGAAAGGCATTTTTCTCCGAAACGAAAGAGTAGAAGGACCATATAGATCTGGGTTTCCAGATTTGGGATATGATTTTTCAGATCCAAAAACCCAGATCTGCGCCCTATCTTCTCTCTCTCTTGATTTGCTTTGATTCTTATTCAATTATTTAATAATCAGTGTTTGTGTTTTAATTGATGTGGGTTTGATTTTAGCGAAGGTATCCCGGTGGATTTGGCAAAGGATATGGGTTTGCGTTTAGTACTGGCAATGCGTTTAGTACACACAAAATACACTAAATATTCAAGAGAAAAAACATACAACACCTCTGGTGATGAAATGAGTTAACGTTAACGTAACGCACAAAATAGACAGATTGAGAGATGATGCATTAACTTGCAAAAAAAAATAAAAAATTGGAAACAACAACATTAACGTCAATTCCTAATGTAATATTGTAATATAGATAAGTGGTTTTTACTTGAACAAATTTATGTTAACGTTAACACTCTTTATTATCTAAATTTGTCTTATTGCATAAAGACAAAATGATAGACTTGTAAATAAATGTTAACAGTGGGGTCAGAATGAAAGATTTTTTTTAAAAAAATTTGTGGAGTCTGAAAACTTAATTGTTCATGTCAGGGATCTGAATTTTAAACATGTACTCAACAAAGGACTAAATAATAAAATCTCCTTATTTTATTTTAATTTTTGTGGGATTTTTTTTAATTCTTTCAAATATAACAGAGAAATATTTGCAATTATCTTTTTACCCACATTTTAAAATAAATTTCAATAAAAAACATGCACAAGAAGAATATGATTGACAATAAATATAATTTATCAAAGTTGAAGGGGTGATTTATTAAATAATAATGTAATTAATTCTTTGAACTTGAGGGCGTTGTGACTTTCAAATAAAATGCAATTTCAAAATAATCTTTAAAAAAAATGATTTTCTTCGATTAGAGATTTTATTGCGTTGTGGGAAATGTGTTGTATTTTAAAGTTATTGTGCAAAGTGAAATAGAATACAAATCTTAGGGTACAAAGTGTTATTCAGCCTAGTCATAAGTTGAAGGACTCGTACTATTTGGAATGGGTGGCTGAAATCTTTTCTTTTTGGTGGCTGAGTTCTTCTCTTTATTCATCCTAACCCTATCCTTTAGTTTACCAGCAAACAATTTCTTGCTTTGATCTCCACTTCCACTTGAACTCTTGCTTTGATCTCCTCTGGGAACTTGGACCTCCTCCAAAAATACTACCGATAAGATGTTTCTGTTTCATTTTAAACTTTCTACGACTAAACGGAGAAGCTCAAATTTATTAAAAAAAAAAATTAAAAAATGAATTAATCTTCTCCTATTTTTTTTTATATTTAATTTCAATAGTTAAAGGTAGGAGAAACTAGCAGGAATATAATTATATAATTATATTATGTTTCAGTTTCTAGAAATTTGTTCTTAACAACATGAAAGAGAACAGAAGTAGATTTTTATTTTTTATTTTTTTATTATTATATTTATTCCCAGAAAACTTGGAATAAAAATAGAAATTTGAGAAAAATCCTGTTTAGTTTCTGGAAATTTGTTCTAAAAATCAAGGAACAAAATATTAATGATTTTTTTTTTTTAATTCTTATATTTGTGTTTCCGAATAAAATCACCAAACAAATGGCCCTAAAAAATCATTTTTTTATTCTCAGGGATGGTAGTGGAAATAGTTTTGTGGGAGTGAGTATGAATTAACATTTTTTTTTATTTCTCAGGAATTCAGAAAATACTCTTAAAATTTTCAAAATTTTGAAAAAAAAAGGTGTTTACCAAACACGTTTCTGTAAATTAATTGCAAAATTTTAGAAGCGGGAACATAAATCAAGAAACGGAAGCAGTAACCAGACAGGGACTTAGTGGTTTTTTTTTTTTTGGAATGTGAGTTCATTTCTAATTTCAATTTTTGGGCTTTGATTCGTGGATGCCAAACATTACTTTAATGTCAATTTTATGGTAAAAATGTTTTTATATGTAGAGGGATTTGATTGATATAAGGGATTAAGTTTGAATGATTAGCATTAGCATAAGTATGCATAATAGCCAATAATGGGTTCTTATAGTATAGCCCTTATTTTTTGGGTTCATTACATTTTGTCCTCTGTAGTTTAACTAAATTGTACTTTATACATTTATCATATTTTCGTCAATTCCTTATACCCGACCTGACCCAGGGAGGAATTAAAAAAGAGAAAAAACAAATAGTAAACGGATATAATATGAATCAACTTGTCTATGGAGTATAAATATCAATTAATATGAAATAATTTGTTAATTTTAATTTATTGAGGTTTAGTCGTTAACTTTAACGGAAAATTTAACCGTTGCACTTAAATCTAAAGTACGGGAGATAAGTGACAAAAATATCATAGGAATATAAAGTGAAATTCGGTTGAATCAAAGGGGAATATAGTGCCATTAAATTATTTTTTTCCCTTATTTTAATCGCACTAGATAGAGGCATCAATAATTGGTTCTTGATACCACATTAAAAAATTAGAGACAAAATATTGAAAGAGAATATGTAATGATTGTATATTAATATATGTGAAAAGTACAATAAAAAGATCTATGGAGATGTCTATATAAATTTAACTTAATAGGACAAGGCCTATATCCATATATTAGCACAAAAATATTTTATTTTTTTATATTTAATATTGATTTTGTTTTTAGATCTCAATAAGTAAATTTTAAAAGTATTAATTTAAATCTTTTCATCTTGTACCTTTATTCATCCTAACCCTTTGCGTTAGTTTACCAGTAGACAAATTTCTTGCTTTGATTGAACTCTTGCTTTGATCTCATCTTGAAGCATGGGTAACTGTTGTTCAGTCTCCATCTTTATCAATAAGTTGATCCCTGACTGCATTCATTCAATATCCACTCAAGTCAAGTATGCGACTGAGTTTCAAGAAATTCTCCAAAATTTGGAGAATGCCATGGAAGACCTGAACGCGATGAAGAATGACGTGGAGAGAAAGACCCAATTGGCTGAGGGGCCAAGGAAGAAGCGGTTGGATCGAGTCCAACGATGGATTTCTCGTGCGGAATATATGGAAACTGAAGTTCGTGAATTGATTTTATCAAACAACAATCGAGATGTCAACTATTGGCGCAAGTACAAGCTGGGAAAGAAGTTAGAGAGGAAGACAAGAGATGTTGTTGATTTGAAGAGAAAAGGTGATTTCCAAGAGTTGGTTGAGGACTTACCTCCACCTGCTGTGGAATTAAGGCCCACAAAGCAAACTATGGATATGAAAACAATGTTGGATAAGGTCTGGAAAAAGCTACAAGAAGACGATGTGGGAATGATGGGCTTGTTTGGGTTGGGAGGAGTTGGAAAAACTACTCTCCTCAAACAAATCAACAACAAGTTTGCCGATCCTGGTCTTGATTTTGATGTTGTGATTTGAGTAGTGGTCTTAAAAAATCCAGTTATGGAGCGAATTCAACATGACATTGGAAAGAAGATAGGTCTCCATAGTGACACGTGGGAAAAGAAAAGTCTTGATGATAAAGCAATAGACATTTATGGTGTCTTGAGCAACAAAAAGTATGTTTTGTTGTTGGATGATGTATGGGAAAGAATTAATCTATCAAACCTTGGGATTCTATTTCCCAGCGGTGAAAATAAGTGCAAGATATCATTCACGACTCGTTCTGAAAAAGTCTGTTGCAACATGGGGTCTCAAAAAAGGCTTAGAGTGGAGTGTTTGTCATGGGAAAAGTCGTGGGATTTGTTTCGAGAACAAGTTGGCGAAGAGACCCTTAATTCTGATCCAGAAATAATACGACTAGCTTAACTTGTTGCTCAAGAATGTGGAGGCTTACCGCTTGCACTTATTACTATAGGTCGAGCCATGACCTGTAAGAAAATGCCCCAAGAATGGGAATATGCCATTCACATGTTAAGGAACGTCACAATCAAATTTCCAGGTATGGAAGATGAAGTATTCGGTCGATTGAATTTTAGCTATGAAAATTTACCTAGTGAGACTATTCAAAGTCGTTTTTTATATTGCTCTTTATTCCCCGAAGACTTTCAGATTCTTAAAGAAAGCTTAATAAATATGTGGATTGGTGAGAACTTTTTTGACGATTTTGATGGATATGAAGATGGAGCTCAAAACCAAGGATACGACGTTATTGGCACTCTCATTCATGCATGTTTACTGGAAGAGGTCTTGAAATATAGGGTAAAAATGCATGATGTGATACGTGACATGGCTTTATGGATTGCGTGCGATTACGGAAAGTCGAAAAATAAATTTTTTATTCAAGCAGGTATTCAGATGACAGAAGCACCTGATGTTTCAAAATGGCAAGGAGTAGAGAGGATGTCTTTGATGGCTAATGACATCAACACACTGAAAGAAACACCCACTTGTCCTCAACTCTCGACTTTCCTTCTCAGTCGTAACTATCACTTGGAAATGACTAATACAAGCTTCTTCCACTCGATGCATGCCTTGAAAGTATTGGATCTCTCATATTGTGGATTAAGAGACTTACAATTGGACATTGGCAAATTGGCTTCCTTGCAATACTTGAATTTGAGCCACAGTTACCTTGAACATTTGCCAATTGGATTAGAGAATTTGACACAATTGAAGTGTCTAGATTTAAGCGAGACACGGTATCTTGTTCCACCTCCACCACAAGTCATATCAAAATTATCATCATTGCAAGTGTTGGATATGTTTGAGAGTGGTACATCTGACACATCAAAGTGTGTCGATGAAGCATTGCTAGAGGAATTGGGTGAATTGAGATACTTGAATCAGTTGTGTCTGACAATAAGTAATGACACTACGTTTGGGAAATTGTCAAGCTCCGTCAAGTTATAAAACTGCCTTCGGAGCTTGTGCTTGGTAGAAATGAGCAATTTTACTATTTGTTCCCTATCAAATATGAGACGATTAAAAATGCTTGGGTTTTTAAAATGTGATGATATAGAGATTGATAATCCTCACAACTCTGAGATCTCAAGCTCTCAATCCTTTCATAACCTTCGCGCTATACTGATTTCCGAGTGCCAGAAAATCAAAGGCCTTACATGGATTATTAATATCCCCAACTTGAGAATTATTTTTGTAGAGAATTGTATGAATTTGGAAGAAGTGATAAGCGGAAGAAAATGGATGGAAGCAGAAGGGGATGAGAAAATTTCAAAACTATTTGAAAATCTAGAAGAATTGGTATTGGCTGACTTACCAAAACTGAAGAGCATCTTCCCAGGTAGCTTGCTATTGCCTTGCTTAGAAAATATCGATGTACGTCGTCCAGAGTTAAAAAAGCTCCCATTGGACTCTAAAAGCTCTAAAGGAAGTCAAAGACTTGAGATCAAAGGAGAATAAACATGGCTTGATGCTTTGGAATGGGAATTTTTAGGTAATGTTTCCTTTTCTGGGGGGTGGTTTGTTATATTTCAAGGACAGGCAAAAGTGGAGCTTTGAAAGCAAGCAAGCAAGCAATTTCAGAATAATGTGGACGCAGCCATCCATTGACTTTCCTCCAATATATATTTTATTTTATTTGCATTTTTAAAATTTTAGAGCTATTCATTTGAGTATATTATTGCACAATATGGTCGGTTTTGTTGTTGATTGATTTTGATTTTCCCTATTATTGAGTAATGTGTATCATTATATGCCAATAAAAATGAAATGAGTTTGTTACAGTAAAGGCATAGAAAATAAAAAATACAAGCTTCTCTCTAAAATTAAATGAAATTGGTTCTTCTTGTATTGCAATCATCTGATAACAAGAGCTCCACTATTGAATTTCACATTCGATCTTACTTTACACCATGAATTTTCTATTGGAATATTTTAAGGGTTAACATTAATTGAATTAATTATTTTATAAAAACGGGTTAATGAATAGTATATTATTTAAGCAGATGGAATTAAATAATAATCGTAAACATACATGAATATTAGGACACAACAATAAAGAACGGTAATCGAATACGTACCTGTTTGGGCTATCGCAGGAAATTGAATCTGTCGCAGCGGATTACTAACTAGGTCTTCCTCCCTATGATCTAGATTATTGTGGTGGCGGCTCTCAACGAAACTCTAAACCTACACTTGCCACTTAATTGAGTTTCTACATAAAAGACGCTACAACCCAAATCAAAATATGATCACTGATTATTTGGGCTGCTTAAATAATAGACTATCCATTAACTCGTTTTTGTAAAATAATTAATTCAATTAATGTTAACCCATAAAATATTCTAACATTCTTCCACTTGAGCTATATTAATTGAATAAATTTAATTTTGAAAATAAGACTCTCGGGTTAATAACTGAAAAATTTATTTTTGATGTGGTCACACATTTTGTTTAAAGAAATGATAGTCTATAAATTTATCCAATCCAACATGATCTTAATATTGAATTATGATAGTCTATATGTTAATCTCAACAAATATAAGATTTTCATACTCACAAATACTTATAATCATATCGACATGGATCGTAAACCCAGTAGTGTAGTAAGAAACCAATGCCAAAATGTGATCATTATCAATATGTATTATTCTTATCGGTCCTCATTACAATTTCTCAACAAAATGAAATTGTAATTGTAGTTTCTCAATAAAATAAAACTGCTGCAATTTCTCAACAAAATGAAATTACTAATTGCAGTTTCTCAATAAAATGAAACTGCTTAACTTTAACAAGTCATCTGTTACTAACAATACATCATGAAATCTCAAAATAGTAATTAGTGACAGCCAAAAGTATACAACTATAATTCTTAAGGCACAATATCTTAAGATACCATATTGTATAATCAATTCAAATAACATGATATGCGACAATATAATAAGGAATAATGATGATCATCAAATAGATTTCAATTTTGTAAAACGCATAACAATAGTGGTCACAACGTAATTATCGAAATAAAGGGAAATACAAAATCTCTCACTAAATCAGAGAATCAAAAGACTCAATGACACCCATATTCACAACATGTTCCTTGAACTCTATGAGTCTTAAACCTTGGTTTAGTATAATCGATTCAAATAATATAATACGCAACAATATAATGTGCAATAATGATAATCATTAAATAGAATTCAATTTTGCAAAACGTATAACAATAGTGGTCACAACGTATCATAGAATTTAAAAAAAATATAAGAAAACTCTCACTAAACCGAAGAATCAAAATGCTCAAATAAGTATAAGTGACACAATATAAGAATCAATTATATCATCATAAATTCCCCTGTAGGCATAATTTACAATAAACAATTATTCTTTAAGCATGAAAATCAATAAAATAATGAAAACTTTATAACAATATCGATCAATACTTACACGACACAATCATCGAAATAAAGAAGATTACAAAGATTCTCATTAAATCAAGAAATCAATTTAGAATTTTATTGTGGTGTTATTGTTGTTCACAATAAAAAGAAATTGCTTTCACAAAAAATTACAACTAGATCAATTATGGGCAATGAGGCAAAATGCTCAATTAAATATAGGCAATACAATATAAGAATCAATTATATTATTATAAACTCCCCTTTAGACAGAGTCTATAATAAACAATTATTCTTTAATCACGAGAATTAACAAAATAAGTAAAATTTATAGATTTAAAAATTCATCCCCTTTGGGTAGATTAACTTTCAAATTCATATATTTCCTTCAAAATATAATGAAACAAATAATTTTTCAAAATTCATTCCCTTTGGGTAAATAAATTTATCAAATCATTTATTTCACATAATATTCTCATACAATTAAATTAATTTGCACAATAACCCCTTTTGAGCAGGTGAATGCACAAATTAATCTTAAATTTTTTCATCAACAAAATCGGAATTCAAAAACTTGCAAACTATGTTGGTTAAATCACTTTGGTAAAATAACCTCAATAATTGACAAGTAAACGTTACAAATTAGAAAAATTAAGTTATATTATCCAACAATTAAATTAATCTACACAATAATCCTCTTTGGGCAAGTAAATGCACAAATTAATTTAAAAAAATTTCAATAAACAAAATTGGAATTCGAAAACTTGCAAATTATATTGGTTAAATTACCTTGGTAAAATAACCTCAACAATTCACAAGCAACCGTCCTAAATTAGAAAAAATTAAGCTATATTGCCCAACAATTAAATTAATCTGCACAATAACCCCCTTTGGACAAGTGAATACACAAACTAATTTAAAAAAATTTTCATCAACAAAATAGAAACTCGAAAACTTGTAAACCATGTTGGTTAAATCACTTTGGTAAAAAAACTCAATAATTGACAATTAAACATTCCACATTGGAAAAATTAAGCTATATTATCCAACAATTAAATTAATCTACACAATAACCCCCTTTGGGTAGGTGAATGCACAAATTAATCTAAAAAAATTTCCATCAACAAAATATGAACTCGAAAACTTGCAAATTATATTTGTTAAATCACTTTGGTAAAATAACCTCAATAATTGACAAGTAAACGTTCCAAATTGAAAAAATTAAACTATATTGCCCAACAATTTAATTAATCTGCACAATAACCCCATTTGGGTAGGTGAATGTACAAATTAATCTAAAAAATTTTTTATCAACAAAATAGGAACTTGGAAACTTGCAAATTATATTGGTTAAATCACTTTGGTAAAATAATCTCAATAATTGACAAGTAAACATTCCAAATTAGAAAAATTAAATAATATTACCCAACCATAACAGTGCATATTAGCGACATATATGACTATGATTAAAACAAGATGAAGTACGTTACAAAATGTACTTTTAGTGATCAACGAGCAATTATAGTTGCAAGAATTTAAATAACAATTTTACTGCACTTTGAAACTAATTCTTAAATTAGTCTCTATATAGAATAAAGAAAATTTAAAGGCTTGAAAATTGTAAAACTATAATTAATCATAATTAGTGTTTTTATGGGCTCCTTAATATGAACTTCAAGGCCAAAAGTTGTAACTAAAAAAAAATTCAGTTGGCTGAGATATTACATAGGCCCAAACACAAAATCAATATCTATATAATGAGCCCAAACCCAGATTCCTACCAAGATATTCTAGTCACAGTGATAGTGTTTCTGATTCAAGGTCTTCTTATATGTTCATAAATAATTTATCCATATTAATAATTACATCAAACTTGTTAATTAATAAATAATTAATGGCCCAATAAGCTCATCAAAGTATATGTATGACCTATTAAACACTTTAAGGTTCAGGTAATACAAGAAGAAATCCATACGAAATTGTACAAAAATAACTCGGTACTTTTCTATTATTTCAAAACGCAAATATATTTCCCCAAACATAGTCCAAATTCGGAAAATAAAATATTTCATTTTCGTAATAACCAAATTAGTTATTGACATCATACTTAAATCACTTAAATCACTAAAATCCTGAATACATATCATATATATGATTGTCTACGACCACTTTTCAATATTGCCATATTTAATTTAATTTCCATCAGGTTATCAAAATAAAACAAGAATATAATTCTCTCAATCATGTAACTCATCATGTAGGTATTTCACAAATATAACAAATAGAAAGATAAGGAGTCGATCCACTTTAGGATTCCTAACAATCAAATACATGAATAAAATAACCATATGGACAATAATCAAAACAACCAGATTTACACAACCTCTAAACTTTAGGTGTTAATTGTATAATTAATCATTCTTACTAGTTTTAGTTTATTGCACTTCAGAAAATAACATATAAAGTTAATAAGATATCTTATACGTTTAAATTACTTGGAATAAGTAAGATTTTAGTTAAATTTTCGTGGTACTTAGTATCAAAACTCCTAACCCTAATTTCAATCCCCTCTGCCATACCACCTGAAAGTTGCCACCACCTCGTTACCATCATTCGACTCTATCAAAGGAATGTCGACATTTTTATCAGGGGTAATGTGGACTTTTGATAAACTACTACGAATGAATATCAGGTGAAAACCCAACATTGACGTGGTATTCAATACATTCAACATCAAATAAGAGTCTTAAAGTAGAAAACTCAATGGGTCTAACTCAGTCTCAAAGAAAACCTAAGCTCAGGATTAGGTAACACAATTGGTGTGAGATTCAATAAAGAATAATATCCTCAAAATAAAATAAACACACCATTTATAGCTCATTTTGTGAGTAATGTGTAATTACCTGGTCATCTAATCTGAATTAGGGTCACATCTACATAATCAATTGAAAAGTACTTTGAATGTGAAGTAGACTTTAGGATGCTTCTTCATGAGCCAAGATAATAAAACTCAATGCATGAATTGACTTCTTTGAGCCTTCATGTTTGCTGTTTAAAATAATAGAGACAGACCATTTTTCACTAGAATAATAATTTATCATAGTTTATTCATCATATGACCAATCAAAGAAAGAGATATATGCATTATCCCTATAATGCTTACTCTATTCATTTACAATTAATAAGAACTACTCACGTAGCATGTAGTTTATCGTGTATAAATAGCAATGAAGCAAAAGAGTATATGGAAAATCAATGTCCAATTTCTCTTATAATTTCCATTATCAGAAATCAATTCAATTATCTAAATTGAGGCAATAATTAAAATAAAGTGGATTTTATCCACCTTCTATTAAAATATTAGAACTAATCAATTGCTAATAGGTATATGCTTATAATCCATTTACAGCAACAAAACAATTTTCTCAAATATATCAATGTGTTTACTTATTAATGCCTAATTTTTAGCAGTCGGTCGTATTTCACATTCTTCCATTTAACTTTCAGATTTGTAGTAAGAAATTACGGTAGTACAATGTAACTAAATGAAATTAGAGAGTACGTCAAAAGAATCGCAATGTTACAACGTACTTAAATTACAATACCATAATTTTCTTTAGTATAAATCTGAAAATTAAATGCGACAATCAGAAATTATAACTGATTATTAAAATAATTCAATCATAACTGCTAAAAGAATCTACCAAAAAAAATTTGATATGCTTCAAGTGATATCAAGAAATCATGATTAGAAAAATTAGACAATTCATGATCAACGGTAAAATAGAACTCCAATTCAATAGTAGAATTATTTACTATCTCATTTTTATTTTATATTAACCAAAAAGGGGAAAAACGCTAAATGATATATAGAAAAGCCAAGAATAACAGATTTGAACAGTTGAAAAATAATAAGATATCCCAAGAAAAATTTAGTGATGAATTAAAGTACCATAGACAAGCTAAAATCATAAGGATGACATCAAAATTCAAACCAGTTGCAATAATTCTGCACAGAATAATTTGTCAAATTTGTTTCTATTTTTGGAATACTTCAAAACAAAAACATAATTCATATCCCATCTCATCCTAGATTATTGGAAGTTCTCATATCATACTCCATTCAACTCAAAATCTAAAAAATTGGAACAACTGCACTATTAAACTAGGTTTTTTCGTGATTTAAAACTAATTAAGAGAGTATACATCAATAAATCTTAATCTAGGGATAGTGAATATAACAATCATATTTCAAATCATCCTATATAATTTCTGTAAAATTTTCAACAAAAAATAATGCCTAAAAATAATGTTAAGCTAATTAAATCGTATAATAAGTAATAATTAATTAAAAATTATTTTTAGTTCTCAAAAAATAAAATAAATTTTACAGAAAATTAGAGGACGAAAAAACAAGTGTATAGGAAAAAAAATGACCCAAAACGGGCCTCGAATAGGGCCGCACGCTCCCCACACACCTCCACCACGTGCGTGGGATATGGGACCATGGCTGGAGGTTGTCTTCAACCTCCAACCGAGTCTGAACCGGGTCGTAAGACCCAATTTCTCAAAATCCTAAAAAATTCGCTGTTTTCTCCCAATTTTTTATGGGTTTATGTATATCTATTTTTTCTAACACGTCTATAACAATTAATTGAAGAAAAATTAAGAGAAATATCACCAAAATTCAAAAACAAGTCGCGGTTTTGAGCTTTCTCACTCCTCCATGGCTAAAAACCTAAAACTTACTTTTAACCCATATTTATACCTAATTTTGTATGGGTTTAAGTCTAATACTAATTTAAAACCTATCTATGATGTTTAATTGAATCAAAACATCATCAATCTTGCTTGATTTTAAAAACATATCTCGGTTTCACTAGGGTTTTGAAGCCGAAACGTAAATCACGAAATACTACCTAATTACACAACCAAATAACATGTGTAATATATCAAATTAAATCTTGAATCAAGGGGAGTAAAAGTCCTAAGTTTTTTCATCCAATAGAAGTAAAAAAATACATGAAATCACGGCCTCGAGTTTTGGTTTCGGGAGTTTTTTAGGGTTCATAACCAAAACTTGAAACACGAAATTCTCTCTAATTATACAACCAAATTGAATGAATCTTACATCAAATTAAAACTTAAAACAAGAGGAACAAAAACCCTAATATTTTATATCTAATCGAAATGAAAAATCGCATCAAATCGTGGCCGCAATCTTCGGTTTCGTGAATGAACAAATTTTTATTTTTATTTTCGAAAAACTAATTGTAGATCCTAAATCATGTATGTTGGCTCCGATACCATATGTTGGTTATTTCTCATAATCACAATAAAATATAATTAAATAATAATCGTAAATATACATGAATATTAGGACACAACAATAAAGAATAGTAATCGAATACGTACCTATTTGGGCCATCGCAGGAGATTGAATCTGTCGCAACGGATTACTAACTAAGACTTCCTCCCTGCGGTCTAGATTATTGTGGTGGCGGCTCTCAATGGGAAGAAACCCTTAATCTAGACTAGGGAGGGGACCTAGTTATATATATACTAGGATTTCTCGTTGAGTCCTCCTATAACGGGCTTCAACAAAAACCTAAACCTACACTTGCCACTTAACTAGGCTTTTACATAAAAGACTCCACAACCCAGATCAAAATATAATCATTGATTATTTGGGCTGCTTAAATAATAGACTATCCATTAACCCATTTTTGTAAAACAATTAATTCAATTAATGTTAGCCCATAAAATGTTCCAACATTTTCATCTTTAGCATATTGCCCCCTAGGATTTGTGTTTCGGTTATTTGATTTTCCGACATTGTTGATGTCTATTTGGTGATTTACATATTTTCATTGCAGTTGATTATTAATTGTTTGCAACAAGAAGAGATTTCTATCTTTTATACCTATTATTCTACTTGCACCCCTTAATTTTACATTTAGTTTTACTTTACACCATGAATTTTTAGTGGTAGCATTTGCCCCTTAGGAATTTAAAATTATGTTTAAGAGACCCAATTGGCTAATTCTGACAAAGTTGTTCCTGAATTAATATGTTAATACATCTCTTCAAAATTTCAATAAAATACCTCACATGCTATTTGGTCAGAGTTTGAATACTTTGTTTTCAAGACACAATTTTACCATTCAAAATGGATATTTCACTTTTTAGAAGTTTGTTTAAGTTCATAAATAGAATTTTGCATCTCCAACACCTACTAGAAGTTCAAATTATATCTTTTACTCTTAAAGTTAATTTGTAATTGCGCTTTTTAAATTATAATACTAATATGTCTACTTTAAATATATTTTTCGGTGGTTAATAGTTTTCTATGTTGCTAATTAGGTAAATTGTTCTCTTCAATGTTATTTACATGATTACTCAATCATGGCGTGGGGAGGTGGTTCTCTTAAGCATGTATGATGTGAAAGATTAAATCCCTGAATTTCCTTTCAACTTTCTATGAAAAAGACTTCTTATTGTATTTGAAGATAACAATTGTGTGATATTCTTATGATCCGTTTGGGGAAGGTCTTTGAAGTATGTATTTGATTTTGAGAAGGAATTTGAAAATATTTCTAAACAAAATTTGCTAGGAAAAATTTATAAATCTTTTCTCGAAATGAAATACATTCTTCAAATACATTACCCAAACATTCAATTATTGTCGTTTCCTTTGAAATTATGGATGGGTGAGATTCTAATATTTTTCAGTGTTTTAGTTAGTAATTAATCTTGTGTTTATGATCGATTTATTCTAATGGTTTTTTTGGATGATCATGATGTTTTATTTTAGATAATATGTTTTGAAAATTTGAATGGGTCTATAATTTTTTTGCTGTGTAGTTTATTCGTTTCCTGTGTTATATTTGTAGTTAGATAATGTTTGTTTGTATTTTATATAGATATCAATTGAACTAACACTACTAGAAAAAAAGCCTTTTTTATCACGGTTAAAAACCGTGATAAAAAGGTTTTTATCACGGTTTTTAGTCCCAAACCAAACCGTGATAGTATGCAGTGTGATTAAAAGTAGATTTTTTATCACAGTTAAAAACTGATATGGAAGACTTTTTATCACAATTAAAAACTGAGAAAGTAGACTTTTTATATCTTGACTTTCAAATGTAATCAAAAGATCATATATATGTGATGAAATTAAAAAAAAAAAAAAAAAAAGTAATTATTTGGACATTATTTACCTCAGTTTTGTATCAACTCGAGATTGTTACCCTATTTTCCATCACATTTAAAAATTGTGATAATTTCTCATATATATATTAAAAAAAAAAAATAACCCACAATTTTATAAAAATATTACAAAAATAACTAAAAATGAATTTCGCATGACATAAGAATTCTACGTCAACATAAAAACACAACATTATCTTTAATACAAAAATAATAAACTTGAATTTCTATAAATATAAATGTCTATTCTGCAAACAATGTTACCAAATGTATCAAATATTTAAATGGAGATCTTTTTTGAACAATCCACGTAACCGAATTAAGCGTCCATCAATTCTAACTATTTTGGGCATTGTTGCACCAAGGCCACTGATTTTATGTACAACAATGTTAAGCCAATAGTTGACACGAAAGAACTTGATAATTGTAAATTATAGTTTTGGTTACTAAGGCAAAAGAACATGATAGGAAGAATGTCGATACGAAGGCAATCAGGATAACATCTTATTATCAACATGTAAAGAATCACATGATTAAGATATGAAGAATCAAGTAATTAAAATATGCAGAATCAAGAGTTGTATTTTTTTTTTTTTTCTAGATAGCGACACTATTGGTCCAAGTTTACCCAATAGGGGAGTAAATTGGATAGTGTACATTAGTATAATTTTTTATCATTTCTTTTTACACTATCAAAATTTCCATCTTAACCAAATTAATCCAATTTTATTAGAAACAACAATTTATATATAGTAATTTGGCTAAACCCCCAAAAAATATGAATTTATAAGATTTTGTTAATTAATTCCAAATAAGATGTCCTTTAGCAAGATTGTAATATTTACTCCCAGTGAAAAATTAATTATTTCAGACTTTGTTTGTTAATTGGACCAAAAGTAAATTTCAATAAATACTATTTAATTTTGTAATGTAAAATACATTTAATATTTCCAGATATCTTTGGGCATCCACTATATATATATGAAAAAATTGTCATATAAAATAATTATATTTTACACTTGTTCGGCAAATGACTATTCTCTCCCCAGGCATGCATGTTCTCCTCATTTTTTTCATCAAGTAAGGTATTTTTAAGGGTAATTGGCATTTTACCCCGTGTATTTTGGTTGAGTTACACTTTAACCCTTATGATATTTTTGTCATCACTTTATACCCTCCTAGTTTTGTAAAAAGCAAAAAAAAAAAAAGTACAATGATTAAATTCTTGATAAAATAAAAGAAAAGAAAATTTTAACCTTTATCCTTTTTTTTCTTTCGCTTTTTTATTTTTAAAATGAATTGTAATTAAAATTAGGTAAAATATTAGTAAGGACTAAAAAATAAAATGTTTTAGAAGAAAAGTATACAATAATAACTAATAAGTGATAGGATTAATTTTATTTAGTATCCCTGTAGTTAGATCGAATTGTAATTTGCACCCCTATAGTATTTTGGACACCACTAATCCTCTCTGTGGTTGAGAATTAAGTGTAAGTGTAAAGATTAAAAAATTAATAAAACTGAGGATATTTTTGTTATTTTACTTAAAAAATAAGGATAATTTTGTTATTTTATTCCTATTAATTTAAGGGGCAGTCACCAAGAGCTCTTTATAAAATTACAAAATTACCGAATGAACCTTCTTAAAAAAACTTGTTACAAATTAATCTTTTAGATTTTTTGTGATAATTTTACCCCTCCTACTACTTATTTCATATATAACTTCCTAAAAAGTAGGAACTTAAAATCATTTTATTAAGATCAAAATAACTATTATTTTACACATTTTTTCATGATCTAATTATACATTTAGATTCGTATTAATAAGATCTTTAAAATGATATCCCATTAAATATATTTTTTCTCTTATTTTTTAGATTCATATAATATTTAATATAATATTTTCAGAATTTTCAAATTTCACATTCATGTTACGTTCAACACGTGTTGAATTCAACATGGTATTTTTTCATGATTTAATTATATATTCAGATTTATTTGAATAAGATTTTCAACAAAATATCACGTTCATCATTCTTTCATAAAAAAAATTTAAATTTGTGTTGCATTCAATATGTTACTTCTAAAATTTTTCGTTTTCACATTCATCTTACATTCAACATGCGGAACTCTTGTAGTTTTTCACATCATTTGAATTCAACATGATTTTTTTTTTTCATGATCTAACTATATATTTCAATTCGTATGAATAAAATCTTCAACATGATATCACCAACATCAATTTTTCATCAACAAATCACATTTGTGTTACATTCAACACAAAATTCACGTTCGTGTTATATTCATGTTTTCAAAATAATATCATGTTTATGTTTTCACATCATATTATTTTTTCCTAATCTAATTATATAAAAACCCTCACAACATCGTATTTTTTGTTGTTTATTTTTTATTTTCTATTTCTATTTTTTAGTCTTTTTTTTTTTTTAAAAAAAAAAAAAATCCAAATCAAGAAAGGAAAATGCAATTTTTCATTAAAAAAAATCCACATTCGTGTTATATTCAACACGAATTAATTCACTTCCGTATTATATTGAACACGAAATTTAAAATCCACATTCATGTTATATTCAACATTGCGGAAGGGCAAAATCATAAAAAATTATGCTTTGTTTTTTCTGTTTATCTGATGATGGAAGTTGTTGAAGTGCTTCTTCTCTTGTTATTTACCTTCTTTGTTGTTTATCTGTTTATCACTACGGCTCGTTTTTTGAACGACGACGAGACCATAGTTTCAGAAGGTGGAAGCATCGAAATAGGTTTCTTTAGTTCAGGAAATGTGTGTGTGATAGAGAGAGAGGAAATGAGAGGAGAGAGATGAGATGAGTTACTTTTGTAGGAATGAGGGGATCGTCGAAGGCCGTAATTTAATTATATCAATAAAAAAAATCACCTTTACAGATGCGCAAAAACGAAAAATGCGAATGTGGTCGAATGGTAAAATTTGTCGTTGCCAACAAGAAGATGCAGGTTCGCTTCTTGCTATATTAAAAAATAGAGATCGACGTTGCCCAACACGCTGGCATATTTTTTGACAGTTTTTTGGTTTATAATCAAACATTAAACCTATAACAATTCATAAAAAACAAAAACAAAAAACAAAAGTGGCGTTTGGTAGTAGAGAATTTAACTTTTGGAATGGACTTGAAAATGAATACATGTGACAGGTTTAAGATTTATTTTTTACAGGGGTTCATTTGTAATTCCAATTCCGAAGCTCCAATTCCTTGAAACCTACTGCCTAATTGAACCAAATGGGACATAAACATATATTTATTGTTCATAGATAAATCATCTGCTTATCTTCTCTGAATCCTCCTAAATAAACCCATTTTGTATTGTCCAAGTGAACTCGAACATGAAGAAAAGGAACAATCAGAGGGAAATTAAGAAATTTCTCTCAACCATTAGGGTATAGCTGTGGTTGGGAAGCAAAAGGACCTGGAACCTCTACAGCAAATGATGCATGGGGACAACATAAGGGGAAAATTACGAAAAACCCAAATGCAAATGAACAAAATTGGAGAGTTATTCACAAGAGGACCACTCAATTAAGCTGGTCAACCAGCTAAGTGTCTCTTTTATATATGTAAGATTATTTATTTATTTTTCTATTTTTACCAATTTATTGTTTTGATCTTGTGGATAGTTTAGTTGAGTTTAAATATGATACTAAATGCAAATTGAACATAAATTTAATTTAGTTATATTAAATTGAATTAAAAATTTATGCAAATAATAATTAAAAATAAAAATAAAAATTATAAAATAATTTATTTCAACAATAACATAATAATTTATTTTTTTTAAATAATTAGAGTTTGTTTGGTATGTTGTCTAAAAACTAGTCATAATTTTTATAAATAAATTTAAAAATTAAAAAAAAAAATTGAAAATTGCTTTTGTTATTACAAACTAAAAAAACATTATTTAAGGATTGATTTGTCTTTTACTAGAACTAACCCTTTATTTATGTGAATAAATTTTTAATTAATTTCAAACAAAATGTAAAAATAATATAAGGGGGAATCCGAGGTTTATTTAGTTGCGTTTGGTAACCGTTTCTGTTTTCATTCTAGCAGTGGGATGGGATGGGATGAGAATTTTGTTTTCTTCTTGGAAGTAGAATTGCGTTTGGTAACGATAATTTTTTATATTTTTTTGGAAGGGAATTGTGTTTGATAACGATTTTATCCTAAAATCTTTTTTTTTTTTTTTTTCTTTTCTGTTTTGGCCTGACGACGGTGGCTCCGGCGCCGGCGACGCCTGCCGGAAGGCAATGGCGTTGTCGCCGGCGACGGCCGGACAGCGGTGGCGGGTGGGTGACAGTAGCCGGCGGCCGGAAGTGGCTGGAAAATTTCCGGCTGGACGGTGACTGGCGACGGTCGCCGGAGATGGCCACCGGCAGTGCGGCGGACGGTGGCTAGCGGCGGCAGACGGTGGTTGGCCGGCGGGTGAACAGTGACCATGTGTTTTGGGAATGGAATGGGAATAATGAGAAACAATTTTTTTTTTTGTTTCTCATTTCTTAAGAAAAAAGTGGGCACAATTCTCAAATGGGAATGAAATAGAAACGGAAACAAAAATTACGCAACGTTATTCCCAAACAGAATTTTCAAAAATCTGAGAATGGGATGAGAATTTCTGGCATTGAAACAGTTACTGGTAGCGCGGGAAAAACACGCCGCTACTTACACTCGCAAGTATACGAGGTCTAAATTTTAGTATAGTGTGATCGTTAAGATCGAGTTATCGTATCCACAGGGATTGTTGCTAACTGAATGAGAACCAAACGGGACATAAACATATATTTATTGTTCATAGATAAATCACCTGCTTATCTTCTGTGAATCCTCCCAAACAGGCCCACTTTGCATTGTCCAAGAGAACTCGAACACGAAGAAAAAGAACAATCAGAGGGGCATTAAGAAATTTCTCTCAACCATTAGGGTATAGCTGAGGTTGGGAAGCAAAAGGACCTGGAACCTCTACAGCAAATGATGCATGAGGACAGCATCAGGGGAAAATTATGAAAAACCCAAATACAAATGAACAAAATTGGAGAGTTATTTACAAGACGACCACTCAATTAAGCTGGTCAACCAGCTAAGTCTCTTTTATATATGTAAGATTATTTTTTTATTTTACCCATTTATTGTTTTGATCTTGTGGATAGTTTAGTTGAGTTTAAATATAATATTAAATACAAATCGAACATAAATTTAATTTAATTGTATTAAATTGAATTAAAACTTTATTCAAATAATTAAAAATAAAAATAAATTTTTTTAAAAAATTATAAAATAATTTATTTCGACAATAACATAATAATTGTTTAAAAAAAATAATTATAGCTTCTTTGGTATGTTGTCTAAAAGCCATTCATAATTTTTATAAATAAATTTTAAAAAAAAATTGAAAATTGCTTTTGTTATTACAAACTAAAAAAACTTCATTTAAGGATTGCTTTGTCTTTTACTAGAACTAACCCTTTATGTATGTGAACAATTTTTTAATTAATTTCAAACAAAATTTAAAAATAATATAACAGGGAATCCGAGGTTTATTTAGCTATTGCATTATTCCTCCGACAAAAACACCCGTGCACGTAGGGCTCTCCAAAAAGCCCAAAGCCCATGGGCGGCCCGAAGCCCACCCGAACCCACCGGGCTTGGCCCGGCCCGAGCCCAAGCCCATAGGGCTTCCGGTCGGGCTCAGGCTTTGAATATTTTTTAGGAGCCCGGTCCGGAGCCCGAGCCCGAAGCCCGATTTTCGGGCTACCCGAAGCCCGAATTTAAGGCCCGTTAATATATATATATATATATATATATATATATATATATATATATATATATATATATATATTTGAATTATTGAATTTTAAAATAGTTAAAATATTTGTTTTACAAATAGTTGAGGGAGAAGAGATTTGAACATTAGACCTCTCATTAAAGAAATAATCTTACTAAATCTATTGGTCTTAGTTATATATTAGTATATTGTGGAAAGAGTTAAAGAGTAATGTTCAATTGTCAAAATAATTTTAAATTTTAAAACATTTGTTATCATTTTTTAAAAATATTTCTCATTTAACTAAATCTATTTTAAACTTAAAAATTATATATTTTTTGACTTTATTAATGTAAAACTTTATTTTTTTTTACTTCATATATATATTATTCACCTAATATCTAACATCATTCATTGTCTTCAATTATTTGCTCTGTTTCGATATCATTAATCTAATTTCTTACTATTATATAATTGATTATTATTTTTAATTATTTATTTATTTATATTTGATATTTGATAATTGCTAATATAAATTTCAATTTGTCTCATTCTTTAAATGATGATTAATAGATTCAAGAATTTGAAGTTGGATCCTCATAACCAATTCAATTATATCCAACTCATATATGACTTTATTTATATAAGACTTATTTTTTTTACTTATATATATATATATATATATATATATATATATATATATATATATATATATATATATATATTTATATTTATTCACTTAATATCTAATATCCTTCATCGTCTTCAACTATTTACTCCATTTTTTGTAACATTAATTTGATTTTTTACTATTATATTGTTGATTATTATTTTTAATTATTTATTTATTCATATTTGATAATGACTGCATGAATTTCAATTTGTCTCATTCTTTAGATGAGGATCAAGAACTTCGTGAATTTGAAGTTTGATTCTCATCGTCAATTCAATTAAATCCAAATGATATAAGGTTTTATCAATATAAGACTTAATATTTTTTGATTTTATGTATATAATATATACATATATATATACACACCCACATATATATATTTATTATTATTCATCGAAAATCCTTCACTGTTTTAAATTATCAGCTCCGTTTTCGATAACATTAATTTGATTTCCTACTATTATATTGTTGATTATTATTTTTAATTATTTATTTATTCATATTTGATATGACTAACCTGAATTTCAATTTGTCTCATTATTTAGATGAGGTTCATGAGAGGATAAAAAATTTCATGAATTTGAACTTGGATTCTCATCGTCAATTTAATTAGATCCAATTGAAATACAATTAATACCCCAACTATTATAACATGTGTATCAAGTCTTATATTCAATTCTCAAATTTCATTTATTAAGTTTGAAATTTTTAATAGAATACCTATTTTATTTTTTAAACTAAAAATAAATTTTAATAAAGTCAAAAAAAATTAAGTCTTATATTAATTTATATAAATTTAATTAAAAATATTTTAAAAAAAGGATAACATGTTTTAAAACTTAAAATTATTTTAACAATTGAGCATTACTCTTTAACTATTTCCACTTGATATGTATACATAATCTAGACTTGTATGGTTGTCCTTCTTATAAGAGGTCTAGTGTTCAAATCCCTTTTCTCTCAATCATTTGTAAAAAAATATATTTGAATTATTTTGAAAAATAAAAAGCCCGAAATTCGGGCTTTCAAGCCCGAGCCCGAAGCCCGTATATCCGAAATGTGTGGGCCTATTGGACGGGCTTGGACTTCCTCAATTCATGCCCGGCCCGAGCCCGACAAGCCCGTTGACCAGTCAAAGCCCGATGGACCCGGGCCCAGGCCCAGTCGGGCTTCAGTTATTTCGGGCCGAGCAGGCCCGGCCCGGCCCATTGCCAACCCCTACGTGCACGTGAGGTTAATATTCATTGCTCACAATTTGCAATGCATATATCTATAATATAAATCAAATCCTCATTTGAAAATGTTAAAGGACATTTTTGGAGAGAGATATTTTGGGCCTTTGGATCTCATATCCAAAGACAAAGATTAATTGATTGGAAGAGACATTTTTGTTCATTGGATCAATTTTGATCCAATGACAGAGATCAAAGTATAATTTCAAAAGTCTCTAGATCTCTCTTACTTTCAGTCCACATCTGTCTCTCAGTCTCTCTTTTTCTCGCTCACAGGCTCCCACATCATCCTCTCTCTTTCTCTCCCTCCTCCCGAACTTGCCCAACCGACTCACATATCTTGCCTCCTCTTCGAAAGCCACCGCCACCGCCATCACCGTCGCAATTGCCATCCAACATCGCCATCTCGGATTCATGTGAAGCACCGCCGTGCCGTCGCCATCACTCTCGCCGCCGATTCAAATCTTGAAGGTCTTGAAGACGATGTTCGGTGAGGATCTTGAAGGCGATGGTCGGCGGTCGTTGATCGGTGTTCGTTGAGGTTCTTGAAAGCGATGGTCACCGGCGAGCGTTGACGAGACGGCGAGAGTGGACGATGACGGAGACAACGGCGAGCATGGACTACGATTTCGACAATGGCGACGTCCTTTCCTCACCGCAGGTCTCTCTCTCTTTCTTCCATCGCCGACCATGATGGAGACAACTTAGATCGTGGGCGATGATTTTCGCAGCGGCGAGAGCTTCAGCAGCAGCGTCGTCATTTTCTCACCACAGGTCTTTCTTTCTCTCTCTTTCTTTCTTTCTTCTGCGTCTCTCTCACTATGTAGTCGAATCTGGGAGATTAGCGCTAGACGAGGTGGAGATCAACATTGACAATAGTTGCGGCCATCGATTCTTCGTTCGCTGCTTTAACTTCCATCTCTCTCTGACTCTCTGTCTAAAAGACATTTTTGGAGAGAGATGTTTTGGCGCCTTTGGATCTCATATCCAAAGGCTAAGATTAATTGATTGGGAGAGACATTTTCGTTCATTGGATCAATTTTGATCCAATGGCAAAGACCAAAGTATCATTTCAAAAGTCTCTACATCTCTCTTACTCTCAGTCCACATCTGTCTCTCAGTCTCTCAGTCTCTCTTTCTCTCGCTCACAGGCTCCCACATTATCCTCTCTCTTTCTCTCCCACCTCTCGAACTTGCCCAACCGACTCACATATCTTGCCTCCTCTTCGAAAGCCACCGCCGCCGCCATCACCATCGCAATTGCCATCCAACATTGCCATCTCGGATTCATGTGAAGCACCGCCGCGCCGTCGCCATCACTCTCGCTGCCGATTCAGATCTTGAAGGTTTTGAAGACGATGTTCGGCGAGGGTCTTGAAGGCAATGGTCAGTGGTCGTTGATCGGTGTTCATTGAGGGTCTTGAAGGTGATGGTTGCCGGCGAGCGTTGACGAGACAGCGAGAGTGGACGATGACAGAGACAACGGAGAGCATGGACTACGATTTCAACAGTGGCGATGTCATTTCCTCACTGCAGGTCTCTTTCTCTTTCTTCCATCGCCGACCACGATGGAGACAACTTAGATCGTGGGCGATGATTTCCGCAGCGGCGAGACCTTCGGCAGCAGCGTCGTCATTTCCTCACCACAAGTATTTCTTTCTTTCTCTCTCTCCTCTCTCTCTCTCTCTCTTTCTTCTGCGTCTCTCTCACTATGTAGTCGAATCTGGGAGATTAGTGCTAGGCGAGGTGGAGATCAACATTGACAATAGTTGCTGCCATCGATTCTTCATTCGCTGCTTTAACTTCCATCTCTCTCTAACTCTCTGTCTAAAATACATTTTGGAGAGAGATGTTTTGGCGCCTTTGGATCTCATATCCAAAGGCTAAGATTAATTGATTGGGAGAGACATTTTCGTTCATTGGATCAATTTTGATCAAATGGCAAAGATCAAAGTATCATTTCAAAAGTCGCTAGATCTCTCTCACTCTCAGTCCACATCTGTCTCTCAGTCTCTCTTTCTCTCGCTCACAGGCTCCCACATCATCCTCTCTCTTTTTCTCCCACCTCCCGAACTTGCCCAACCGACTCACATATCTTGCCTCCTCTTCGAAAGCCACCGCCGCCGCCATCACCATCGCAATTGCCATCCAACATCGCCATCTCGGATTCATGTGAAGCACCGTCACGCCGTCGTCATCACTCTCGTCGCCAATTCAGATCTTGAAGGTCTTGAAGACGATGTTCGGCAAGGGTCTTGAAGGCGATGGTCGGCAGTCATTGATCGGTGTTTGTTGAGGGTCTTGAAGGCGATGGTCGTCGGCGAGCGTTAATGAGACGGCGAGAGTGGACGATGACGGAGACAACGGCGAGCATGGACTACGATTTCGACAGTGGCGATGTCATTTCCTCACCGCAGGTCTCTCTTTCTTTCTTCCATCGCCGACCACGACGGAGACGACTTAGATCGTGGGCGATGATTTCCGCAGCGGTGAGAGCTTCGACAACAACGTCGTCATTTACTCACCACAGGTCTTTCTTTCTTTCTCTATCTCTCTCTCTCCCTCTCTCTCTCTCTTCTGCGTCTCTCTACTATGTAGTCGAATCTAGGAGATCAGTGCTAGGCGAGGTGGAGATCGACATTGACAACAGCTGCGGCCATCGATTCTTCGTTCGCTGCTTTGACCTCCATCTCTCTCTGACTCTCTGTCCATTTCACGATTCCAAGCGGCCAGACCTAGCCAAAATCATCCCACCACCACCACCTTCTTTGGAACTATGGTTTCTTACTATTTTCTCCGATTTCACATGGCCGTCTTCCATCACCACAAAGTTCCCTGATCAAAATCAGGTCACGTACTATTTTCAAGTACTTTTCTCCCTCTGCAACCATGGAAAAAATCCTTCTGATATGTGCTGGAAGAAAATGAATTGCTACTTTTGAATTACATTTACAATCCCTATTTCTAATTGTGTAATGTCAAAATTATATTTACAACCCCCATTTTTAATTTACGGATTTCTCCCTTTACTATGATGTTTTGTCATAATTAGGACTTTATATTTAATTTGAATGTTTTTTTTTTTTTGCAGGTGAAGATCATAAGTGTGATTTTTTTTTTTTTTGTTGAATGAATCCGCCGCTTCGATCTATTAATGATGATTTTCGGTAATTTTTTTCCACTTTTAAACTAAAATTAGCTTGATTTGTCTTGACAATATAATTAGTTCTATTTTATATCTCTATGTCCCAATCTCTTTGCATCACTTTCACAACTCTCTCGATGAATCCCTTTCAAGATCTTGACAATATAATTTGTGATTTATATTATAGATTTTGATTTTAGGTACAGAGTAAAAGAATCTAATGAAGGTTTATAAAATTCAGACAATAGTTTTGCTTTCCTTTCAATTTATTGATATATTTTTTTTGTGCACGAAAATGTGAGTTTCAAAGAGTTGAAAGGGGTGATGTGTAGTTTTTTTAGAGCTGAAGGGTTAAAAGTGAAACAAGATCAAAGTAAGAGGGGGTAAAAAACAATTATTATTTTTTTACTTTTTTAAAATAGGTTGCCTCGGATTCTATCATGATAAGATTGAAAGAGGTGACTTTTATCATTATCTCCACCTTGATTTTTTTGTTATTTTTTTCTTTCTTTTTTAGGATGTCGGCACTTAAATTATCAAAGTAATTGCATTTTATGTGTTATTTTTGTAATCACTTATGTCCACGTATTTTAAATTGAAGTGCAAGTGTTGCAATTTTCGTTAAAGTTAATGATCAAACTTTAAAAAGTCAAAATTATTCATCAATATTTATACTGATTAGGGTTGAGTTTAATAATATCTGTTTGCATTTTCAATCCAGGATATAAGAGATAATTGATAATTTTATTGTTAATTATTAATTTACAACAAAGTGATGTAGTGTCTACTTTTTCGTTTTTAACGAAGACAAAAATTAGTTTTCATAATTAATTGGAATTGATGGATAATTTTATTAACAATTGTTAATTATTAAAATAAGTGTAAAGACTTTTTTGTTATAATAATTGTTAATTAATTAATTGTTGATTAATAAAGTTAGTGTTTATTAGTCTTTATTAGTTAATTAAACACTAATTTTATTTTGTTGGTGAAAATTTTAATAAATTTTATTTTGGATTAGACTGATATTTATTGTTTTGTGTTTTCGTTTTGTAGGAACGTGATATGCGGAGATATAGACAATAAATATAATTTAAATAGAGGTAATTATTTAGCATTTTTTTTGGTTTGTTGGTGATAATATACAAAATGTAGTTATTGTTGAATTACTAAACGATAAACAACTAATCGATAATTTTATTGTTAATTATTAATTTACAACCAATCGATAAACACAAAGTTTTTCTAACAAAAATTCTCAAATTTCTACTTCTGTTGTTTGCTGCTAGAATTCTGTTTTATGTTGCGAGATTTTTGTTTGTTCCCAGATTTTTGTTCCGCTCGAGCCTGGAACTACCGTGTACACATATGAACTCCATGAAAAAAAAAACCTTATATTTTTTGTTGGTGTTGTTTGCTTAGTGTTACAATTCCATAAAATATGGAAATAATCCCCTTAGTATTAATCCGCTTTTAATTGCCAAATGAAACCTAATTAGAATTTCAAAAACTAAGAACAAAATTGAATAGGTGGTGTTTTTTTAGTGTTTTCGTTCCAAGCCATGTTTCCGTTCTGTTTTGTTTTGTTCTTGAATTTTTCTGATTTCGATTTTTTGTTCCCATATTTCTGTATGTTTGTTCCCAGATTTCTACTATGTCCCCAATTTCTGTGTGTTTTCTTTCTTTTTTTTTTTTTTTTTTTTTTTTTTTTTTATCATAAGTTTAAATTGTACGTGCGCGCTCTATTTTTTGTGTTCTTTATAGATTTGATCATAAGTAGAGATCGAGTTCAATTTTTTTTTTTCATTCTCGTGCCTTCAGGCACGGGTTATACTCTAGAGCCTAATTTGAAAATATGTGCTATAGTGTTAAAGCTATTTTTGGGAGGGAAACATTTTAGACCCTTGGATCTCATATCCACGGGTCTATATTGCACCATCAATGGGAGACATTTTTAGCCTTGGATCACTTTTGATCTAAGGGCTTAGATCAAATTGGAGTTTAAAACCATTCTCACTGATTTCCTGCTCCTCACTTGGGTTCACTCTTTCTCTCTCCCTCACCCAAGAAAACCCTTCACTCTCTCTATATTGACCAAAAAAAAAAAACTCACTCTCTCACCTTATCCTCCGTCGCCGATCTCCCTATCTCTCTCCCACCTCCACTGTTGCCGGCCAGATTTCTCATCTTCATCACCACCGTTGCCATCGCCATTGCTAAATTGATCTCCTTCACTGCCCTCATTTCCCATCGCCAACCACTCCTCCATTGTCGCTATCACCGACCAAATCTCCATTAATTTAGCCAGATTTGGCCAAATTGGAGTTCTCGATTTGGCTAGATCAGGCATGATCTCCACCGAATACTCTTTCTCTCTCTATGTTCCTCTCGCGATTTCTCTGTGAAATCCACACGCTTGACGATAGCGATGGGCCTAGACGACGTTCGGCAGTTGTTGAATCTTCGATCTGCCGCCATAACCTACGCTATGTATGGACGACTACCGACGATTGTTGAATTTTCGACCTGCCGTCATAATCTACGCTATCGCCATTGATCCATTGAGCATCCATACAATTTGAGCGAGTGAGGTCCTAGCTCTGAACAATTGGCAGTGAGGTTGTTCGTTTTGGTGGTGTTGTTCGCTTTGATGGTGTTGTTTGACAGTGTATTGTTTGGTTCGACGGTGTTGAGTGGTTGGCGATGATGATTCATCTATGCCATGGTGGTGGTGTTTGACGGTGTATTGTTTGGTTCGACGGTGTTGAGTGGCTGGCGATGATGATTCATCTGTGAATTGAAGGTTTTGTGCAACTACTTACAGTTAGTGTTTCTATTCTGTTCTATTCTGTTTCGATGGGCGAACCTTCAAGGTGAACTCATATTTTAATTCCTATCTGTTGAATGCATTGTTGTTGCAAGTTGAATTGAAATTGAGAATACAATTTGTTCTTGAGGTTCATTTATCTGTTTCATCATTTGGTATCTTCGATGCAAATCTCTACTTGAGTTCTCAATTTCAGTTTCTGTTTCATCATTTGGTTTCTTCAATGTTGATGATTACCCGCAATTTCAATTTTCTGAATTTCAGTTTACACTTGAATTTTCAGATGATTTTTTCTTAAATTCTTAAATTTTGATGTTCGTTTTGATGGTATTGTTCGCTTTGATAGTGGTGTTCGGCAGTAAATGTTACTATTCCTATATTTTTGATTCACTTTAGTGGTTTGAAATTTGGTTTCATTCATTTAGGGGTGAGAAAAAAAAAAAAAAAAAACAATACTGAAATGCAATTCGAATTTGATATCTAGGGGTGAGAAAATGTCCAAAAGACAAACTCATTGAGACTTTAGTGGGGTTGGTTTGATTGTGTTGGGGAGGTCTTTTTTATTAATTTTGTGGTCCATCTTGAATATTACTATTAAAGCCACTGAAAGTGATATTCTTGGCATGGCCAATGTCATCTATTGTCTCTCATTCCATGTATTTTTCAAATGGTAGGGGCCACTATTTTTTTAAAAAAAGTCATCTCTTTGAAATTTGATAAGATTTTGTTGGCAACTTCCTTTTGGTGATTGTGATGTGGGCAAAATTGGCTCTTTCTACGTGTCGACCATCTAAACAAGATCTGTTATGTTACTAGCTCCACGTCATCAAATTTTGACCAGCCTGGAAATAGACAGCTCAAACACCTCACTAGGTCGGTGAATACGAAGAACTCAAGACAGGTTAACGCGCCCAAACTGACCTGCCCCCGCTTGCCCGGACCAACCTGCCTCCGATGGCGGGCCTGGCCCATAGGCTCTGCTGTCTACTATAGAGGGCCCAAGGCCCAGGCCCATAACTCTAACCCGCTGTGTCGTCCACGCGCCTGACTGCTTAGCACTAATTCGAGTTTAAGGCCTTAATCTTGCGGACGCTAATTACATCTCTATCGATAAATTGAATGTCACGACCCGTCCCGAAATCCAAACATCCCGGGCTAGCGTGACGACATCATGACATCACCGAAAATAACCAACCAACCATCTATTACATGACAATATGCATATATATAAATAAACCATCATCTATATGAAGTTATGCAGATTTCTGTTATGGGAACACACCCGTTCCCCAAATTTACTAATAGCAAAATATAATACCATGAACCCCTCACAGGTTCACCTCAGAAAGCTCATCTCAACCCTCCACACAACTCCATCGTAGGACTCTACCTAGCGCCAATAGGGGACCGACTCCTAACTGGTTCACCTGCGAGTGTACTGCCTTCTTAGTAAAAACATCTTTAATAATAAAAACCCATTATACAACATCTAAATGGATAAAGCGTAAGTTTATAAATACCACATAACTCGTAAAATCCCCAGTATAAAAGCAGGGAAAATAAAGCGACAAAATTAAGTTTCATTCAAATCCAACTAATATAAAAATCATACTAATCACCATGATAATAAATATCAAAACGTAAAATATCACATCTCAAGCACACATCTCAAACACACTTTTTAAGCACACAACTCAAACACACACCTCAAACACACACTGGCCAGTCTTAATAATCGTTTTAACCTCACGATCTGGAGTTGCAACAGTACCATACCACCTGTAGGATTTGCCTTCCTAACGGATACCCATCACTCCGCCGAAGCGGATAATCACTGTGCAGTATAAACGTCTAGCATCACTCTACCAAAGCAGATGAACATCATTCTGCCAAAGCGGATAACATCACTCCGCCGAAACGGATAAATACTATGACATCGTCAAATCAATAATATCGCCAAATCAATACCATCACTCTGCCGAAATAGATAATCATCACTTTGCCGAAGTAGATAAATACTATAGTATCGTGAAGTCAATAACATCGTCAAATCAACAACATCGTCAAATTAATAACATTATCATCAAATCACAACGTAACGATATCGTCTAATCAATATCGTCAGATCACACATCCACCTCTTTTTTCCAAAAATCGACTTTTTATTCGAAAATCATATTTCTCACTTTCTTTTAAAAAGAACGTCTGATTTTACCAAAACCATTTTTCCGCTTTATTTTTATTTTTTTTGAAAACCATACATATTTAGAAAAACAGATATTTTCCACTCTCTTTTAAAATCACCAAATTTCAGCGAAAAACCATTTTCAACTTCTTTTCGAAACCAACACAATTTATCAAAAATCCATTTTTTCAACTCACCCCGAAACCTGCTTGATCCATATCATTTTGAAATCATTTAATTTAACTACAACCATTTTTCATCACACACACACACACACACACACACACACACACACACACACACACACACATATATATATAAATAGTTTGGCAAAAAGACAGTACACTCACCTGGTTATCCATTCCGCAAAACTTTCACTGACTACTCCCTACCAAGACTCCGGTGACTGCGAACCCATTTCGAATCGTTCACGGGTCGCGAGATGGATTTTGAATTTTATTGGGGTTATTTATGTAATTTCTCCTTCTTCTTTCTTCCTCTTTCTCTTTCATCCCCACGACTGCGTTGTTTCCTGTTCCCGGTCCAGACCACCCGCTCCTCTCTCTCTCTTCACCACCGGCGACTAACCTACACCAACGGCTCTCCTCACCACCGTCGGCCAACCTATACCAACGATCACCCACCTACTCTGCATTTAAATTCTCATCGCCGATGAGCTCTCTCTCTCTAACTCTCACTCACCGCCAGCTGAACTAACCGACGGAGACTCACACCTACAAACGGGATTAAATGGACAGCCACGAACAGGCCACACACACCGAAATATATACACTGGACGGCGAAACAACCAAACAAACGGCATACCTAAATACACAGCAGCACACGATGGCATACACACACATACATACTTCGCCGGCGACCTAACGACACAGCTGACGACCACCCATACCACCGACAACTCCCTCACCCCCCTACGACGGAAGGACGGTGACGATCACTGAACAACACACACACCGAAACACACGCTGAATGGCCGACCAAAGCACCCCATCTGTCGGCCGGCCAACGACACCACACACACATACACCACCGAACAGAGCAGACGAACCGCATACACCTTCATCGATCGCACCCATACACAACGCCTCTACCCACATCTTACCGGAGGAACACACCACTCCGGCGACGACAATGGTGACGATCACACCCTACGCCGACCCACTTCCTCATGTTCCCATTTATCTTCTTTTCTCCCGAACTCTCTCGAAGCGTATGGTATATATATATAGGCACAATAGTGGGATGAGATCATCTACCCATCTGTTTATATATATATTATTATTTTAGTTTTAATTACATAAATCTCCTCCCTCAATTCTTGTTAAGTTATTAATTAAACCCAAACCTAAAATTAATATTTTGGAAATTTCTAATTAATCCCTAAAATTTTAAATCAAATTAGGAATGACACATTTTACTCAATTATTTTCTAGATGTTAAAAAATGCAGCTAATGATTATGCGTATGCAACGATCCGGGTCTTACATAAAAGGCTTCACCAATATTTTTTAGAGAGAGAAACTCCGCCACATTAGCCCAGATAGGTCGAGGTAATCATTTCCAAACAACCTGAATTCCTACTCCCGAGCTCTTACTCTCAGGCCAAAAGGGACACGTCGAGAAAAATCCGGCCTGTCCTGTGTGTAAGTAGAAGATCGAAGCTCAGTCCGGACAGTGGACAGGAGCGAAAGATCTCGGCTCGGACGACAGGATGGACAACGCTCGTCCATCCCAGTTTCAGGACTACAACAAGGACACGGATCGCCATTGCGCTAACCCCGTTCCCCCGACCAGAAGGTGTCCGGACTATACTGCTGGTTGGTCAATTCTCGACACCAATGGTTTGGTGCCTTTTGTCGGAAGCGCGCTAAAAGTCTTCTCCAAATCATCAGCTACTTGCTTTGCTAAGGTGTGATGAACACAAGTTCTGGTCACTCTCATCGATCGGGGAATAAGAATGCCCCGGTGGATAGATAGCCCGGGGAAAGATATGTTACGTGGAAGACAGAGAGACCGAGAGACCATATTTTATTAACTCAAAGTTTCCAAAACAAAACTACATCGTCATCGAAACAACTCATTTGACCAATTTTGACGATTATTTAAAAATTATTCATTAATCTATTTTTAGCGTTCTAAGTTTTATTATGTAGTATTATGAACATAGTTTGTATACAAAAAAATTGGACTTATTTTTGTTACGGATAGACCATCTTTTGTTAATTCCAAATTGACGAAAAAAATTACACCATCATCGAAATAACTCATCTGGCTAACTTTGGCAATTTTTTAAAAATCATCCACTTGTCCGTTTTTAATATTGTAAAAAACATTATGAAGTGTTTTTAATGTAATTTATGCACAAAAAATTGAATTTATTTAAACTACTGATAGACCACCGATAATTAATTTAAAGTTGACGAAAATATTAATTAATTCACTTTCTTTTCTTTTTTTTTTTAATTTTTTTTAAGGATGTAAACTCGGGATACAGTACCCTGGGTTTGTCCCTGACCTAAAAAAAATAAAAAAATTCTTTTGTACCCCGGGTTTTAATACCTGGGGAACACAATCCCGGGTAACTCTAGTTCCGTAAATAAGTTAATAAGGGTCTCTTTTCAGTAATTTTTTTTTAAAATATAATATTTGCGAAAACAACTCTGGGGAGGCAAGTGTTAAAAACAAAAAAATAATCCTGGGATAAATATGTTAGAAATGAAAAGGGTAAGGTAATAATTAATTAAATAATTTTTTTTAAAGGGTTGTGTACTTAGCAAAAAAAGATGTACATATAGAAGCTCTCTCTCTCTCTTTTAATCCTATTTTCTTTCTTCATTTTTTTATTCATTTATTTTTCCATCCAAATAGACACACCCTTATTCTTCGTAATAGAATTTATGAGATCATTGCCCCATTTTTCTCGTTTCTTTTTTTTTGGGGATTTGTAGAAATTACGTATCGATGTTGACTCTTTTTTTTTTTTCCTTTGAAGGATGGAAGAATCAATTACGAAGAATTCTGCATGATATGAGAAGTGGAACTCAACAACCGGGCAAGCTTTTCTAATCAAATCCTATATATATACACTAGCATATAACCCGTGCCTTCAGGCACGAACGAAAAAAAATAACCATGATATTTAGACAATTAAGCGAAAAAAAAATCAATGGACTTAACAACAAAAATATAATTAGAGAATAAAGTCAAAACCCAAAACTCCAAACATCAAAAATCAATAATCAACAGTTTATTTGCGCATGCATATTTTTAGTTGTATTTTAGAACATTTAGAAAAAATAATGGGATTCAATGTGCTATTTAAATTTTACTTTAAAAATTTTAGGGACTAATATGTTGATTTTAATTTTGACTTTTAAAAGTGTAAGGATTATTAAGTTATTCAAAATATGATTTTTAAAAGTTTTGTGATATAATTAATTTTTTTTTTTATTTCAATAGGGATAATTAATGTAAATAAATAAAAATATGGTCCATGTTGTTTCCTTCCCAAGGAAAGAAACAACACAAACCATATATATATATGTGTGTGTGTGTGTGTGTGTGTATATATATATATTATACATACACACACACACATATATATGTATATTGCTAAAATAAAATATGAACATACACATATACACACACATATATATATACTAACATATAACCCGTTCCTGAAGGTACGAACGAAAAAATAACCATGATATTTAGACAATTAAGCAAAAAAATCAATGGACTTAACAATAAAATTATAATTAGAGAATAAAGTTCAAACCCAAAACTCCAAACATCAAAAATCAATAATCAACAGTTTAGTTACTAACACATATTTTCAAATGAACAACACACTTCGACTATAATTCTAAAACTTTAGAAGAAATGAACAACACTTTCTTCATTTATACAATATAGTGATTGTCCGAGTCTAAAGGCAATTTATAAAAATATACGATCGCGCAAAACTAATGCCAAAACTTATAAATAAATAAAATATGAACAAATTTCAAAACCAGTGAACTACAATTAGGCACATTAATAATACATGTACAAATTAAAAAAATGACAAATTTCTCAATGTTTATACATTCTCAAGGCCTCATTTTTTATTTCAAATTAATAGAATAATAACCAACACAACCAATAATAATAAACATAACTAACACTTCAGAAAAATGACAAAGCACCTCTTATTTCATTGGTTTTCAACTTGCATTTTCAAATGAACATAATTAAAAAAAAATTAAAAAAATATGGCATAACTTAATTTATTTATAAGACATTCTTATTTTTAACAATCCGTTTTCAAACTAACACAACAATAGCCAAGAATATAAAGGTAAAAATTCATTCTTTTGAAAAAAAAAATTGAAAAAATAAGGTGATAGTCCTATTTGTTTGTACAATATTTCCTCCAAAATTTCAATAATTGAATGCTTATTAAAAACAAAAATCATATGCAAACAAAATTACACTAATTGAGCTCAATTAAAATCAAAATTTTAAAAAATAAATCTAATGTAAGGGGTTTGGGTGCTTATTAAGGGCTATGGAGACAATAGCCATGCAAGGCACGCCTCAAGATCAAGACACACCTTGTTGCGCCTAGCGCCTGGGTGCACGTCCAGGCTTAACAACTATGCCCTTACCAACCTGCTCAACAATCCAATTCATAGACAAATCAACCTAAATTCATTTATTTTCAATTTATTTTTTCCAGCAGAAGGGGTAAGTCATACCTCAGAGGCAAGAATTCGTCCAAAATATCAGCTACGTGGCACTTCCTTAATTATCTTTGTTTATACAACATTCTACACATATTTCATCTAAATATCATAATAACTAACAATTAAACATCAATAATACTGAGAATTATGAGAAGCTTTTACTGATATGGTAGTAATAAATAAATTATGATATAAATAACTAAAAAAGAAACCCATGCCTTCACCATTATTATTGATTTCTAATAAAAGAAATAAATATAATACATTCATTATAAATACACTCTGTATATACCTACATAGAGTTTTAAATAAATTCTCCTTTCTGCTTCATCTACACCCTAAATAAAATTAAAATACCAAAGAAACAAATTTAGACATAGAAAAAAAAAAGAGAATTTAGGGTTATAAATTTTATCACCGATTAAGATTATTAAATTCAAGAAATGTCCCCTAACCGTCTTAAGAATTAAAAAATATGGGCCAACTAACGCATTATGTTCTATCTCACGATAATCATGAATATCTTAATTTAATGACAATATATCATATTAAAAAAACATTAATATGAAGAAAAAAAAAATCAACAATTACAACACAACTTTACTCGAAGAAACATTTGAAAATTGAAAAAAAACAATTATTCATGTCTTAATTTTACCTTATCAAACTGATAGATTGCAATAGAATCAATGAAAAAAAAAATATCAATTCAAAATTGATATTGAAAATATATATATATATATATATATATATATATATATATATATATATATATATAATTTTCAATCAATGAAAATTGAAAAAAAAAATATCAATTGAAACAAAAAATCATTACAACACAATTTTAATTGGAGAAACATTTGAAAAATGTGGAAAAAAATCTATTAATATCTTAATTTTTACATTATCAAATTAATAGATTGCAATAACAATTAATTATTGTCTTGGCACATGAATGATACCACATCCACAATTCATAATTCGTGTATACAATAAAAGGAAAAACTTCAATAATCATGAAATCGTAATAGAAACCTATGATAAAAATAGATAAAATAATCTTAATAAACCAAAAATTTCAGAGACTTCATCTATTTATCTTTGGATGTGCCAAGAAAAAAAAAATCAATCTAATAAAATATGTTTCCCTATCTCAACGAATTTGCATTAGAAAAAGCAAAATTGAATTTTAACATCCTTCCCATTAAAACAAATACAGAGAAAAAAAAAAAAAAGACAGATTGGAATAGAGTATAATATAAAAAGATAAAAAAAAAACATGAAAAAGAATTAAAAAGGCACAAAACAGAAAAAAAAGGAAAAGAACAGAAAATAAAAAGAAAGAAAACATAAAAGAAAAAAAATAATTAAAAAGCAAAAGCAAAAAAAAAAAAGTCACATGATCAAAATATCTGATTTCAAATAGTGAAGTTCAGCAACAAATAATTGATTTTTAAGCTTGATTAAAAGGGCACATGATCAATAAAATAGTGATCATTTCAACAGCAGATGGATTTCATGCTCAAATCTAAATTAAAATAGTGAAATTCAATAACGAAATCTGGATTTTAAGCCTGATTAGAAGACCAATGATCAAGAATATCTCAATTTGAATAGTGGAATTCAACTAAAAAAACTTAATTTTTTGAAATTGCAAGGTTGTGCGCTAAAACTTACTTCATTTGCAGTTCCACTGCTGCTGTTGGACTTCATTTGCAGTTCCACTACAAAAACTAAATTTTAAGCTTGATTAAAAAAACCAATGAGCAAGAATTTGAATAGTGAATTTCAACTGAAAAATTTTAATTTTTAGAAATTGCAAGGATTTGCCCTAGAACTTTCTTCCTTTGCATTTCAATAACTAATGGATTTCAACAACTGATGGATTTCTTTCTTTGCATTTCAACAGGGCAATTAATTTTATGTCTCCACCAGCAGTAGGGCAAATTCTAGACGCATACATTGAAATCCGAGCCGTGTACCATGATTTTCACAAAATTTGAGTGAAAAATACAAACTATTAGTGAAACAAAAAACGAAAATGGGCTATGAATAAACAAAAAAGGCGTGGAACACAATTAAATCAAACAAAATAATAATGTAAACAAAATTGAAAAACACTGTAACTTTTACTTTTGACTATCGAATCCATGTAACTTTCGAATACACATTTACTCAATCAATAGGTTCACAAAATACTGATAATTGCCATTCTTAAAAGAAACATGTTACCCTTTCTATGGAACAAAAGTCTTCCAATATTCAGGCAACAAAAGCAATAATGGTGGAAAAAAAAAAGATGAGTAATATATATATATATATATATATATATATATATCAAAGAAATGACACTTAAAGTATTAGCATTCTCATCAAGATATCATATGTCAAAGTTATTCACTTCAAAGACATCCCAAGAAAAGTAGGCAAACACTCCAAGCAAAAATTAACAGCCATTTACTCTCTTTTATTTTGGGAACTCCAGGGGGAGCCAAAGCAAAGAGAAAATGGCAATTTCTTTTCTTTTTTTTTTTTTTTTTTTTTTTTTTTTTTCAGCTGGAATATTGGCAGAGAAGAAAACAACAAAGGCGAAACTCATTTTTGTTACGGATAAACCATCTTTTGTTAATTCCAAATTGACGAAAAAATTACGCCATCATCGAAATAACTCATCTGGCTAACTTTGGTGATTTTTTAAAAATCATCCGCTTGTCCGTTTTTAATGTTGTAAAAAATATTATGGAGTGTTTTCAATGTAATTAATATACAAAAAATTGAATTTATTTAAACTACTGATAGACCACCAATAATTAATTCAAAGTTGTCGAAAATATTAATTAATTCACTTTCTTTCTTTTTTTTTTTTAAATTTTTTTTTAAGGATGTAAACTCGGGGTACAGTACCCTGGGTTTGTCCCTGACCTAAAAAAAATAAAAAAATTCTTTTGTACCCCGGGTTTTAATACCTGGGGAACACAATCCTGGGTAACTCTAGTTCCGTAAATAAGTTAAAAATGACCTCTTTTCCATAATTTTTTTTTAAAATATAATATTTGCAAAAACAACTCTGGGGAGGCAAGTGTTAAAAACAAAAAAAATAATCCAGGGATAAATATGTTAGAAATGAAAAGGGTAAGGTAATAATTAATTAAATAATTTTTTTAAAGGGTTCTGTACTTAGCAAAAAAAGATGTACATATAGAAGCTCTCTCTCTCTCTCTTTTAATCCTATTTTCTTTCTTCATTTTTTTATTCATTTATTTTTCGTAATAGAATTTATGAGATCATTGCCCCGTTTTTCTCTTTTTTTTTTTTTGGGATTTGTAGAAATTACGTATCGATGTTGACTCTTTTTTTTTTTTTTTTTCCTTTGAAGGATGGAAGAATCAATTATGAAGAATTCTGCGTGATATGAGAGGTGGAACTCAACAACCGGGCAAGCTTTTCTAATCAAATCCAATATATATATATATATATATATATATATATATATATTGTTAACTGTTTCGTTTAAAAAGTTCATGATTCAAGCAGGATTACAATCCCTTTCTTCTTTTTCTTTCTTCCTTTTTCTTTTTCCTTGAAGAATTGAATTTGAAATGCAGCATTTTGGTTCATATTTTTGAGTTTTTATAAATATGTTGTACAATAGCTGAGATGAAAGTTTCTCATATCCTTTTTTCCCAGATTTTTAACTTCACCCCCCCCCCCCCCCCCCCCCCCCCCCCCCGCGTCGTGTTTTGTAGTACAGGATTGAAGCCTAAAAATTGGAATTGAAATAGACCCATGTAAAAATTTAGGTGGCATTTGGTACATTTATTTTTTACTTCTCAGGACTTCAGAAAACACGCTCAAAATTTTGAGAACAAAAAAGGTGTTTACCAAACACGGTTCTGTAAATTAATCACAAAATTTTAGAAGTGGGAACATAAATCAAGAAACGGAAGCAGTAACCAGATGGGGGCTTTGCGGTTTTTTTTTTTTTTTTAAGTATGTGAGTTCATTTCTAATTTCAATTTTCGGGCTTTGATTCGTGGATGCCGAACATTACCTTAATGTCAATTTTATGGACAAAATGTTTTTATATGTAGAGGGATTTGATTGATATAAGGGATTAAGTTTGAATGATTAGCATTAGCATAAGTATGCATATTAGCCAATAATGGGTTCTTATAGTATAGTCCTCATTTTTTGGGTTAATTATATTTTGTCCTATGTAGTTTAACTAAATTGCACTTTATAGATTTATCGTATTTTCGTCAATTCCTTATACCCGACCTGACCCACCCCGAGGGGGCGGGGGAATTAAAAAAGAGAAAAAACAAAAGGTTAATAGTATTTAATTTTAGTATAAATATCAATTTATATGAAATAAGTATGGAGTTGTTCACATATTAAATAGTATTTAATTTTTTATTTTTTTTTATTGAAAACGATTTAATTTTAGTCTTATTATCAAACCCGCGTTAATTGGTGTTCTGAGCACGGGTTCTTGTTCCCGTTGTTCCAAACACCAGGCTTAAAAAAGTGAATTTCTTTGATTCCGAACATCAGAAAGTCAGTCTTTCTTTGCATTAAAGCATTACGCGTTTTCTTTCTTTGCATTAAACACAATGGTCAGATCCAAGAAGGAACAAGAATTGACAACACCCAATAAAAAATTATTAATATGTGTACTTCTTAGTGAAATTACACTAATACTTCATTATAATTTAATTATTATTAATTTTTTTTTTTTACATTCAACTATTATTCGTTAAGTAAATAATAATAAATTTAATATTATAAATTCAAAATATTAAATTTTGTCAAGCAAATAATATTAAATTTATTATTATTATTATTTTTTATTTTTTTTACATTCAACTATTATTTGTTAAGCAAATAATATTAAATTTTGTCAAGCAAATAATATTAAATTTAATATTATTTGCTTAACAAATAATGGTTGAACGTAAAAAAATATTTGTATTGAATAAAATCATTTTTGAAAATTACTCAAGAAATTCCCTTAAAAATTACATGGGGCCTGCCAGCTAATGTCAAAAAAAGTTTTTGTCAAGGCATTTCATCACAATGGCCCCTCTTTTTTAATTCTTTCAAATACAACAGAGAAATATTTCCAATTATCTTTTTAACCACATTTTAAAATGAATTTCAATAAACAAAATTCAAATATAATCAATTAGACAATTATAATTGACATTCAAAAGTAGAATTCCGCAAAAAACATGAACAAGAAGTCAATGAATATCAATGAGGGACAACTATACAATTTATAAAAATTGAGGGGTGATTTATGTAATTACACTTCCACTTTCACAAAAGTGGGCGTAATTTGTGGCTTTATTCATCCCAACCCTTTCCTTTAGTTTACCAGCAGACAATTTCTTGCTTTGATCTCATCTGGAACTTGGATCTCCTCCATAAATACTACCTTTTGGTGGCTGAAATCATCTCCTTTTGGTGGTGGTGTTCTTCTCTTTATTCATCCTAACCCTTTCCTTTAGTTTACCAGCGGACAATTTCTTGCTTTGATCTCCACTTCCGCTTGAACTCTTGCTTTGATCTCATCTGGAACTTGGATCTCCTCCATAAATACTACCGGTAAGACGTTTCTATTTCATTTTAAACTTGGAGAAACCCAAATTTTATTAAATAAAAATTAAAAAATGAATTAATCTTCCTTTATTTTTTAATATAATTTAAATAGTTAAAAGTAATAAAGGAGAAAACTTGCAGAAATATAATTATATTGTGTTTCAGTTTCTAGAAATTTGTTCTTAACAACATGAAAGAGAATAAAAGTAGATTTTTTTGTTATTATTATATTTATTCCCAGAAAACTTGGAATAGAAATAAAAATTTGAGAAAAATCATGTTTACTTTCTGGAAATTTGTTCAAAAAATCAGGGAACAAAATAGTAATGATTTTTTCTTTTTTTTTTTAATTCTTATATTTGTGTTCCTATGGGAATAGAATCATCAAACAAACGGCCCTAAAAAATCATTTTTTTATTCTCAGGGATGGTAGTGAGAATAGTTTTGTGGGAGTGAGTAGGAATTAACATTTTTTTTTTATTTCTCAAGAATTCAAAAAATACTCTAAAAATTTTTCATAATTTTGAGAACAAAAAGGTGTTTACCAACCACGTTTCTGTAAATTAATCGCAAAATTTTAGAAGTGGAAATATGAATCAAGAAACGGAAGCAATAAACAGACGGGGCCTTAGTGTGTGTGTGTGTGTGTGTTTTTAAAATGTGAGTTCATTTCTAATTTCAATTTTCGGGCTTTGATTCGTGGATGCCAAACATTACTTTAATGTCAATTTTATGGTCATAATGTTTTTATATGTAGAGGGATTTGATTGATATAAGGGATTAAGTTTGAATGATTAGCATTAGCATAAGTATGCATAGTAGCCAATAACTTTATTCATCCTGACCCTTTGCATTAGTTTACTGGCAGACAATTTCTTGCTTTGATCTCATCTTAAAGTATGGGTAACTGTTGCTCAGTTTCCATCTCCATCGATAAGTTGATCCCTAACTGCATTCATTCAATATCCACTCAAGTCAAGTATGTGACTGAGTTTCAAGAAATTTTTCAAAATTTGGAGAATGCCATGGACGACTTGAATGCGATGAAGAACGACGTGGAGAGAAAGACCCAATTGGCCGAGGGGCCGAGGAAGAAACGGTTGGATCGAGTCCAACGATGGATTTCTCGTGCGGAATACATGGAAATTGAAGTACGTGAATTGATTTCATCAAGCAGCAATCGAGATGTCAACTATTGGCGCAAGTACAAGCTGGGAAAGAAGTTAAAGAGGAAGACAGGAGATGTTGCTGATTTGAAAAGCGAAGGTGATTTTCAAGAGTTGGTTGATGACTTACCTCCACCTGTTGTGGACTTAAGGCCCACAGAGAAAACTGTGGGTATGGAAAAGATGTTGGATAAGGTCTGGAAACAGCTCCAAGAAGAGGACGTGGGAATGGTGGGCTTGTTTGGGTTGGGAGGAGTTGGAAAAACTGCTCTCCTCAAACAAATCAACAACAAGTTTGCCGATGCTAGTCTTGATTTTGATATTGTGATTTGGGTAGTGGTCTCAAAAAATCCAATTATGGAGCGAATTCAACATGACATTGGAAAGAAGATAGGTCTCCACAGCGACACGTGGGAAAAGAAAAGTCTTGATGATAAAGCAATAGACATTTACGGTGTCTTGAGCAACAAGAAATATGTTTTGTTGTTGGATGATGTATGGGAAAGAATTAATCTATCGGACCTTGGGATTCCAGTTCCTGACTGTGAAAATAAATGCAAGATCGCATTCACGACTCGTTCTGAAAAAGTCTGTAGCAACATGGGGTCTCAAAAAAAGTTAAGAGTGGAGTGTTTGTCAAGGGAAAAGTCGTGGGATTTGTTTCGAGACCAAGTTGGCGAAGAGACCCTTAATTCTGATCCAAAAATAGTACGACTTGCTCAACTTGTTGCTCAAGAATGTGGAGGCTTACCGCTTGCACTTATTACTATAGGTCGAGCCATGACCTGTAAGAAAATGCCCCAAGAATGGGAACATGCCATTCACATGTTAAGGAACGTTACAATCAAATTTCCAGGTATGGAAGATGAAGTATTCGGTCGATTAAATTTTAGCTATGAAAACTTACCTAGCGAGACTATTCAAAGATGTTTTTTATATTGTTCTTTATTCCCTGAAGACTCTATTATTAGTAAAGAACACTTAATAAATATGTGGATTGGTGAGAACTTTTTTGACGATTTTGATGGATATGAAGATGGAGCTCAAAACCAAGGATACGACGTTATTGGCACTCTCATTCATGCATGTTTACTGGAAGAGGTCACGATATATTTTTTAAAAATGCATGATGTGATACGTGACATGGCTTTGTGGATAGCGTGCGATTACGGAAAGTCAAAAAACAAATTTTCCGTTCAAGTAGGTGTTCAGATGACAGAAGCACCTGAAGTTTCAAAATGGCAGGGAGTAGAGAGGATGTCTTTGATGGCTAATGACATCCACACACTCAAAGAAACACCAACTTGTCCTCAACTCTTGACTTTGCTTCTCGGTTGTAACCGTCACATGGAAATGACCAATACAAGCTTCTTTCACTCGATGCATGCTTTGAAAGTATTGGATCTCTCATATTGTGGATTAAGAAACTTACAATTCGACATTGGCAAGTTGACTTCCTTGCAATACTTGAATTTGACAAACAATCGTCTTGAACATTTGCCAATTGGATTAGAGAATTTGGCACAACTGAAATGTCTAGATTTACACATGACAGAGTATCTTGTTCCACCTCCACCACAAGTCATATCAAAATTATCATCATTGCAAGTGTTGGATATGTTTTGGAGTGGTACATTTGATACATCAAAGTGTGTCAATGAAGCATTACTAAAGGAATTTGGTGAATTGAGATGCTTGAATCGTTTGGGTCTAACAATAAGTAATGACACTGCTTTCGGGAAATTGTCAAGCTCCGTCAAGTTACAAATTTGCCTTCGGAGATTGTGCTTGGTAGAAATGAAATCTATCAGCAATTTTACTATTTTTTCCCTATCAAATATGAGACAATTAGAAATGCTTAAATTTTTAAGATGTCATGATATAGAGATTGATAATCCTCGCAACTCTGAGATCGTAACCCCTCAATCCTTCCATTCCCTTCACTTGATATGGTTTGAAGGGTGCCAGAAAATCAAAAGCCTTACATGGATTATTAATATCCCCAACTTGAGATTTATTGGTGTATCAAACTGTATGAATTTGGAAAAAGTGATAGGCAAAGGAAAATGGATGGAAAGAGAAAGGGAAGAGAAAATTTCAAAGCTATTTGAAAATCTAGATGAATTGATATTGAAAGACTTACCAAAACTGGAGAGCATCTTCCCAGGTACTTTGCTCTTTCCTTGCCTAGAAAATCTTGAAGTATTTCAATGTCCAGAGTTGAAAAAGCTCCCGCTGGAGTCTAAAAGCGCTAAAGGAAGTCGAAGACTTGAGATCAAAGGAGAAAAAACATGGTTTGATGTGTTGGAATGGGAAGACGAAGCTACAAGAAATGCCTTTCTTCCTCATTTTCGTGATCGAAGGATAAGTCTTTTTAGATATTGGTGATTTACATATTTTATTTATTTGGTGATTTACATATTTTCATTGCAGCTGATTATTCATTGTTTGCAACAAGAAGAGATTTCTATCTTTTATAGCTATTATTCTACTAGCATCCCTTAATTTTACATTCAGTTTTACTTTACGCCATGAATTTTTAGTTGCATCATTTGCCCCCTTGGAATTTAAAGTTATGTTTAAGAGACCCAATTGGCCAATTCTGGCAAAGTTGTTCCTGAATTAATATGTTGATACATCTCTTCAAAATCTCAATAAAATACATCACATGCTATTTGGTCAGAGTTGGAATATTTTGTTTTCAAGACTCAATTTTACCATTCAAAATGGATATTTCACCATCTAGAAGTTTGTTTGAGTTCATAAATAGAATTTTGCATCTCCAACCCCTCCTAGAAGTTCAAATTATATATTTTACTCTTAAAAAATTAATTTGTGATTGCGCTTTTTAAATTATAATACTTTAAATATATTTCTTGGTGGTGAATAGTTTTCAATGTTGCTAATCAAGTAAATTGTTCTCTTCAATGTTATTTGCATGATTACTCAATCATGGCATGGATGTGGTTCTCTTCAGCATTTATGATGTGGAAGATTAAATCCCTGAATTTCCTTTCAACTTTCTATGAAAGAGACTTCTTATTGTATTTGAAGATAAAGATTGTGTGACATTCTTATGATCTGTTTGAGAAAGGTATCTGAAGTATATATTTGATTTTGAGAAGGAATTTGTAAATATTTATAAACAAAATTTGCAAAGAAAAAATTATAAATCCTTTCTCGAAATGAAATACATTCTTCAAATGCATTACCCAAACACTCTCTCATTGTCATTTCTTTTGAAATTATGGATGGGTGAGCTTCTAATATAGTTAGTACTTAAGCTTGTGTTTTTGATCGATTTATTCTAATGGTATTTTTGGGTGATCATGATATGTTTTATTTTAGATAATATGTTTTCAAAACTTGAATGGGTCTATAATTTTTTTGTTGTATAGTTTGTTTGTTTCCTGTGTTATATTTGTAGTTAGATAGTGTCTGTATTTTATATAGATGCCAACTGAACTAACCTCCAAGTATAAACATACTTCAGTTGGATACCAATACAAGGTAAATATATCAATCATTTTTATCATGAAATAAATAGAGACATTTCTTCAATATAAAATCGAACTATAAGGAACAATCTATTGTATTTCAATTGCTATTCTGCAACCAATGTTACCAAATGTAGCAAATATTTAAATGGAGATCTTTTTTGAACATTCCATGTAACTGAATTAAGCCTCCATCAATTCTAACCATTTTGGGCATTGTTGCACCAAGACCATTGATTTTATGTACAACAATGTTAAGCCAATAATTGACACAAAAGAACTCAATAAGTGTAAATTATAGTTTTGGTTACTAAGGCAAAAGAACACAATAGGAAGAATATCGATACGAAGGCAATCAGGATAACATCCTATTATCAACATATAAATACTCACGTGATTAAGATATGAAAAATCAAGTTATTAAAATATGAAGAATCAAGAGTTGTATTTTTTTTTCTAGATAACGACACTGTTGGTCCAAGTCTACCCAATAGGGAAGTAAATTGGACAGTGTACATTAGTATAAATTTTTATCATTTCTTTTTACACTATCAAAATTTCCATCTTAACCAAATCAATCCAATTTTATTAGAATCAACAATTTATATACAGTAATTTGGCTAAACCCCCCAAAAATATGAATTTATAAGATTTTGTTAATTAATTCCAAATAAGATGTATTTTAACAAGATTGTAATATTTATTCCCAGTGAAAAATTAATTGTTTCAGATTTTGCTTATCAATTGGACCAAAAGTAAATTTCAATAAATACTATTTAATTTTGTAATGAAAAATACATTTAATATTTCCATAGATCTTTGGGCATCCACTATATATATGAAAAAATTGTGTCATATAAAATAATTATATTTTACACTTGTTCGGCAAATGACTGTTCTCTTACCCTCCTAGTTTTGTTATAAAAAAAAAAGTACAACAATTAAATTCTGATAAAAATAAAAGAAAAGAAAATTTTAACCTTTATCCTTCTTTTTTTCTTTTGCTTTTTTATTTTTAAAATGAATTGTAATTAAAATTAGGCAAAATATTAGAAAGGACTAAAAAATAAAATGTTTTATAAGAGGAGTATACAATAATAACTAATTAGTGATAGGATTAATTTTATTTAGTATCCCTGTAGTTAGATCTAATTGTAATTTGCACCTCTATATTATTTTGGACACCACTAATCCTCTCTGTGGTTGAGAATTAAGTGCAAAGATTAAAAAATTAATAAAACTGAGGATATTTTTGTTATTTTACTTAAAAAATAAGGATAATTTTGTTATTTTATTCCTATTAATTTAAGGGGTAATCACCAAGAACTCCTTATAAAATTACAAAATTACCGAATGAACCTTCTTAAAAAAACTTGTTACAAATTAATTTTTTAGATTTTTTGTGATAATTTTACCCCTCCTAATACTTATTTCATATATAACTTCCTAAAAAGTAGGAACTCAAAATTATTTTATTAAAATAAAAATAACTATTATTTTACAGATTTTTTTCATGATCTAATTATACATTCAGACCCGTATTAATAAGATCTTTAAAATGATATCTCATTCAATATATTTTTTTTCATTATTTTTCAAATTCATGTAATATTCAATATGATATTTTCAGAATTTTCAAATTTCACATTCATGTTACATTCAACACGTGTTGAATTCAATATGGCATTTTTTCATGATTTAAATATATATTCAGATTTATTTGAATAAGATTTTCAACAAAATATCACGTTCATTATTCTTTAATAAAAAATTCAAATTTGTACTACATTTAACATGTTACTTCTAGAAATTTTAGTTTTCACATTCATCTTACATTCAGCATGCGTGCTCGGAATTTTTGTAGTTTTTCACATCATTTGAATTCGACATGATATTTTTTCATGATCTAACCATATATTTCGATTTGTATGAATAAGATCTTCAACATGATATCACGATCATTAATTTTTTTATCAACAAATCATATTTGTGTTACATTCAATACAAAATTCACATTCGTGTTATATTCATGTTTTCAAAATAATATCATGTTCATGTTTTCAGATCAAATTATTTTTTTTCTGATCTAATTATATAAATACCCTCACAATATAGTATTTTTTTGTTGTTTATTTTTTTATTTTCTATTTCTATTTTTTTTTTTAAAAAAAAAATCTAAAAGGAAAATGCAAATTTTGAAAAAAAAAATAAAAAAAAATCCAGATTTGTGTTATTTTCAACACGAAATTCACTTCTGAGTTGAATATAACACGAAATTTACTTTCAAGTTATATTCAATATTTCGGAAGGGCAAAATCGTCAAAAGTTATGCTTTGTTTTTTTTTTTTTTTGGTTTATCTAATGGTGGAAGTTGTTGAAGAGCTTCTTCTCTTCTTTTCTTTGTTGTTTATCTATTGATCACTACGGCTCATTTTTTGAATGACGACGAGACCATAGTTTCAGAAGGTGGAAGCATTAAAATTGGTTTCTTTAGTTTGGGAAACGTGTGTGTGATAGAGAGACAGAGGAAATGAGAGGAGAGAGATGAATTATTTTTGTAGGAACAAGGGAATCATCGAAGGCCATAATTTAATTATACAAATAAAAAATCACCTTTAAAGATGCCTAAAAATGAAAAATGTAAATGCGGTCGAATGGTAAAATTGGTCGTTGCCAATAAGAAGATGCGGTTCGCTTCCTACTATATTAAAAAATAGACACCGACGTTGCCCAACACACTGACTTATTTTTTTAAAGTTTTTTGTTTTATAATCAAACATTAAACTATAACAATTCATTAAATAAAAAAAAGAAAAAAAAAAGACTAAAGTGGCTTTTGGTAGTAGAGAATTTAACTTTTGGAATGGAATTGAAAATGAATACATGTGACACGTTTAAGATTTATTTTTACGTGGGTTCATTTGTAATTTCAATTCTGAAGTTCCAATTCTTTGAAACCTACTGTCTAATTGAAAAATAGTACAATTTGCTAACTGAATGAGAACCAAACGGGACATAAACATATATTTATTGTTCATAGATAAATCTATCTTCTGTGAATCCTCCCAACAAACAAGCCCACTTTGCATTGTCCAAGAGAACTCGAACACGAAGAAAAATAACAATCAGAGGGGCATTAAGAAATTCCTCTCAACCATTAGGGTATAGCTGAAGTTGGGAAGCAAAAGGACCTGGAACCTCTACAACAAATGATGCATGAGGACAGCATCAGAGGAAAATTATGAAAAACCCAAATACAAATGAACAAAATTAGAGAGTTATTTACAAGAGGACTACTCAATTAAGCTGGTCAACCAACTAAGTGTCTCTTTTATATATGTAAGATTATTTATTTATTTTTCTATTTTTACCAATTTATTGTTTTGATTTTGTGGATAGTTTAGTTGAGTTTAAATATGATACTAAATACAAATCGAACATAAATTTAATTTAGTTATATTAAATTGAATTAAAAATTTATTCAAATAATAATTAAAAATAAAAATTATAAAATAATTTATTTCAACAATAACATAATATTTTTTTTTTAAAATAATTAGAGTTTGTTTGGTATGTTGTCTAAAAACTAGTCATAATTTTTATAAATAAATTTAAAAATTAAAAAAAAAAATTGAAAATTGCTTTTGTTATTACAAACTAAAAAAACATTATTTAAGGATTGATTTGTCTTTTACTAGAACTAACCCTTTATTTATGTGAATAAATTTTTAATTAATTTCAAACAAAATGTAAAAATAATATAAGGGGGAATCCGAGGTTAATTTAGCTATCGCATTATTCCTCTGACGAAAACACCCTTGCACGTGAGGTTAATATTCATTGCTCACAATTTGCAATAGAAGCACAAAGAAAAATGATTGCACACGTGCACATGAGAAATCGTTTCTTATGATAATCTTAAAGGTACATTACTCTTATATCAATATGATACATTTAAGAATTTATTACTGTAAAAGAACCTTAAAAAAATTGAATATTGACAAAAAAATGATATTTCTCTTTACGAATCAGACTAAACCTCTTAGATCATTAACTCAACTATCAAGAAGTAATAGCATATACTTAAAATCATTTTTTAGGGTAAATTTCACTCTTTATCCCCCAAAAATTTAGATGCGGTCTTACTTTATTCCTGGATGTTTTAATTGTTATAAATTGCCCTCCGAAGCAGTGGTGGATTTAGAAAATTAGTTAAACGGGATAATTTTTTTTAAAGAGTTTGTTTGATATTTTTTAAATAAAAAATTACTTCAAATTATTTTAAACAAGTTTTGATATCCTAATCTTTTTAAAAATCAATTAACCCAATTTTTACTTAAAAATAAATTAAAAAATGCTTATGTTTTAAGCTATATAAAATAATTTTAAAATATGAAAAATTAGCCTACATTTATAAATATTCAATTATTTTCAATAAGTTTTGATATATTGTTTATTTAAAAAAAAAAAGATCAGTATCATCAATGGTGGACTCAGTTTGGTGGGGAGACAACATCCTCTAGGAGGAAGTATGACACAAAGCCAAGAGGAAAGCGGACGGAGATGTGTTCGAGGTAAGCGCAATCGATGTCGCAGAGCACAACGTCTTTTCTTTCAGCGAGGCCGACCTCCGAGGTGTGTGTGTACCCAACAACGATGCCCTAGTCATCGTTTCCCTCATCAATCATTTTAAGATGAGGAGGATTTTGGTAGACAGAGGAAGATTTGCTGACATCATCTTCCATTGGGCGTTCCAAAAAATGAAAGTCGACCCCAATACTCTCAATCCAGTGAATGGCCCCTTGGTTGATTTTGGGGGTGACGTCGTCAACCCACTGGATGAGTCTCCCTTCATGTCATGGTAGGAACTCTCCCCAGAACTTCGAGGGTGTGGACCCAATTCCTAATCGTGGACAAGTCGTCCCCATATAACGCTATCATGGGGTGGCCAACCTTGTCAGCTCTCAAGGCGGTTTACTCCCCATACTACCAATCTATGAAGTTCCCTACCGAGAAGGGTGTGGGAGAAGTAAAAGGAGACCAGGAGTCCTCCCGAGGCTGTGCTTGGAGGGCACTAGAGAAAATAAAATAGCAATTAAAGTTAGAGCTAGAGCTCAGTCCCAACGAGCTCATGGCTTTGGTTGGGGAATCTGGGCCAGTCCTCATTGACGACCCCCGAGAAGAGGATGATGGTCCCTGACCACACGAAGAGTTGGTGGAGATTCCCATTCACCCCACGATAAAAGGGAAGACAATGAGGATCAAAGCAAGTCTTGATGCAAAATAGAGAGTTGAACTCACTAACCTCTTTTGAAGAAGATATAATGTCTTCACATGGTCGAATGATGAGCTGTCAAGGATTGATTCAAGTATGGCGATGCACCGCCTACATACTGACCCACAAAACCCACTCGTGGGGCAGATGAGAATAAAATTCCACCCTGAGCAGCAAACGATTATTGAAGAAGAAATGGACAACTTGATTAAATTGGTTTTAGCCCATCTATTCTTGATCCAGTTGAGTTGCATGTGCTCGGTGTTCGGAGCTTGGCCAAAGGGTCGTCTAGTCAGTTTTAGCCCATCCATTCTTGATCCAGCTGAGCTGTGTGTGCTTGATGTTCGGAGCTCGGCCAAAGGGTCGTCTGGTCAGTTTTAGCCCATCCATTCTTGATCCAACCGAGCTGCCTGTGCTCGGTGTTCGAAGCTCGGCCAAAGGTCACCTGAACGATTTTAGGCGCCTCCCATTTTTTGATATGCCGAGCTGATTGTGTTCGAAGAACAAAGCTTGGCCAATCTACAACACTTGGGCTTTTTCGGCCATAAGGTCCTTCAGGGCGCTTTTAGGCCTCCCATTTTTGGACTTGCCGAGCTAAGTGTGTCCAAAGAATGGAGCTCGGCCAACCAACAACACTTGGGTCTTTTCAGCTATAACGTCATTCAGGGCGGTTTTAGGCCTCCAATTTTTGGACCTGTCGAGCTGAATGTGTCCGAAGAACGAAGCTCGGCTAATCTACAGCACTTGGGTCTTTTTGCACGTGCTTCTTGTGACAGGTGGCACAGTGACCAAATTTCCCTCCATCAAATTGCATATACTCAAATCATTTTTAGGGTAAATTTCACTCTTTACCCCCTAAAAATTTAGATGCGGTCTTACTTTATTCCTCAATATTTTAATTGCTATAGATTTCCCTCCGAAGCAGTAGTGGATTTAGAAAATTAGTTAAAGGGGATAATTGTTTTTAAAGAGTTTGTTTGATATTTTTAAATAAAAAATTACTTCAAATTATTTTAAACAAGTTTTGATATCCTAATCTTTTTAACAATCAATTAAGCCATCTAAAATAATTTTAAAATATGAAAAATTAGCCTAAATTATATATTCAATTATTTTTAATAAGTTTCGATATATTTTAAAAAAAAATCAATTAACCAAATTTTTATTTAAAAATAAATAAAAAAATACTTATATTTTAATTTCTCTAACATAATTAAAAGAAAAAAAGAATAGCCTAGGATGCATCCTTCTCCTTCTGATGTCTTGATTATTGGGGGAAACAGCTAATTATTCCTTAATTGATCGATGTTGCAAGTGGTTATTATTTTTTTAAGTTAATTATTTATAAATTTTATAATTAAACCAAAATTAATTTAGTTATTTAATTGTATATTATAATTAGTTCATGAATAATATTTTATGAAATTAAACAATAACCACATTGCCTTCTCAATGATTCAAGTAATTAGTTTTTGGATTATTTTTAATATAAGTTCTTATCAAACATTTTTCTATTTTCTTTTTTATCTTATTATAGAGATTTTTTGAAGTGTTTTTATGAACTTTTATTTTATTTTTACTTCTCATTAGTATTTAATTAATTTTAATCGTGATATTAAATATAAATTTAACACATTAGTTCATATCATCTTTAGTTAAATCCCAAGGCGTGTATCCTAATGGATATATATATAACTTCGCTTGTGGAAGATCTAGAATTCAATCTCCTACCCCAACATATGTACCAAAAAAAAAACTTTAGTTAATATTAATTTGTGTGCATTCATATTAATTTATGTACTATAAACAAAAATTTTAAATGATAATTTTAGGATTTTCTCAATAAACACTTCACGAAATAAAAATTTTAACACATGCAGTCCACGAGTTATCATAATTTTTTTAGAATTCTAAAATTAATGTCAAAAGTCTAAAAGTCAATAGACTCCATTGATGTGGGGGGAATTCCCGCCCACGTTTGATAGAAGCCAGTAGGAGATTGATGGGTCGGGTCGGGCAGTAAAATTCGACCCATGCGAATTGACATGGAGATTATCCTGTGATCAAGTGTATCAGCCTGAATGGAGTTGGGTTTGCCCACGGAAGAAGCCCAACACATGAATAGATAAAAGCACCCATAAGGGGCCCAATTGTGTATGGGTTGGCATGAATAGAAAAAGGCTCCCAAATGGAACCTAATTGTAAGCGGGCAAGGTCAACAATGGAGGGCCACAAGGAGATTGACCCAAAGCACCACAATCCCATGCACACAGAGAAACGTAACCGACTTACAGTTCATAGTGAGATCATGGATAGTTTCCAGGCAGTTAAAGAGTGAATCATGGAGGGGGTGGTGATATGAACGGACAACGTAAATTAAATAGTTTATATATGAAGAAATGTATTAAGGTGCCAAGGTAGGGTTTTTTACATACCGATAGCTTTACACCATAAAACAGACTAACTTATTCTCACGCTGGAGGTTCTTTGGCCGACAACACACCGCTGTCCCTTGGAGCTAATCGGTTTCGCAGGTTACAGTTGCAGATTGCGGAGATATTTGGCACATGGCTAGATCTTTGCACGTGTGAGGGATTTTTGGCAACATCATCCACGAAAGTTAATGAAATTTTTTAGATAAAAAATAACAATAACTTTTATTTTTTACAATAACTTTAATTTCTCAAAAAATTACTATAGACTGCATAAGATAAAATTTTAAATTTTAGGTGCTCACCCAAAGCACCATAATTTTATAAGTATAATTGTCTTTTAATTCCTCTACTTTAAGAACCTACACATCACCCCCATTTACTATGGACTAAAGGAAAACTCACATTTTATTATTAGTTTTTATTATTTTTAATTTAAATTTAATATTTAATGGTAATAAAAATAAAAAATTGGTATCTGACTATTTTCTCAATCTAGCTCCCTTCCTCTTTCTCTCTTTTTCTATTTTCACTTTCTTTTTTCTTTTCTTTTTCATTAAAGAAAAAAAAAATAAAGGGTAGTTTTGTTCTCTCTCTATCTCTCTCTTTCTATTTCTATTTTCACTTTTTTATTATATAAAAAAAAAAAGTAAAATTAAGGGTGGTTTTGTCCATTTCATATAAAATTTAAATGAGATATTTAATTTTACTATTTTTTTTAACCTATTTCGTTTAGTTAAAAAAAATGTTTGTTTTCGAATTTATTATAAATAGAAAGAGATAAAGTCTAGTTTTTTAAAATAGAGGAAATAAAATGAAACAAAATCAAAGTACTAGGATATAAAAAAGGAATTAACCATAACAATCACACACAGAGAGAGAGTATCAATAAGGTGTAACTCAAGTGACAGTATACACTTCAACAAAAATAGTTGAGAGACCTCTGCAAAGTCAGATGTTTGAGCTTAAGGAAAAGCATTTGTTATGAGGGGTAACCTGTGTCGGTGGGGAGAACTCGTGAATATATCAAAAAAAAAAAAAATTGAGAGAGAGAGAGCGTGATATTGCATGCCTTTTGCCGTCTCTCTTTTTCTTCTTCAAAACCTGAAACAAAACTCAAACACCGCAAAAGAATCCTCATTTTCCGTTCACCATCTCTCTCTCTCTCTCTCTCACACACACACACAAACACAAACACACGCACGGATGAGTAGAAGTGACAAGTATGATGATTTCCCTTTATTCTTTGTTTGGTTGTGCTTAATTTGGAGTTTTAAAAATTTGGAATTAGATTTCATTTTCCTACTACCAAACGCGGCCTTAATGCATTTGCTCTTCTATTTGCCAGTTCTTGTTGCTATGCCTTTATTCATGGATGCCCTTTGGGTTTGATCACATTGAGATTTGTTGATGTTGGACTAAATTTTGAAAAGAATCACACAAACACGAATATTCATATTGAATCATCAAGAATAAAAATATTGAATTTGAAGAAGCGTACCTGAATCCATAATAAGAAAGTTGAAATATCTGAGTCTAAGTTTTTATGATCCTCCATATCTATACTTGTTTTCTATGTAATTTTCTCTCTGACAATGAGAATCAGAAGAATAAAAAAACGTTGTGTGATCCGGGGATCATGACTCCTATTTATAAACAATCGCGTCTGTTCGTAAACAATCGCGTATGTTCGTAAACAATCACGTTTATTCGTATTTTTGTATTTTCTATTTTAACCCATCATAAAAATAGAAATTATGTTTGTCTCTACATATTAATACTCACACTTTATAATACATTAATTAAGACTCCAAAACTTAAATTGATCACTTTAATTGGCCTAATTTTATTTGATAGCCTATAATTCACATTTATTTAATATATAAGTTCATATATTTAATTTTACTCTAGCAGTTGAATCCCACATCTTTACCTAATCCTGAGCTATATATAAATCTAGAGCCAATCCTTTTCTTTTAAGACGTCTTTTGAGAACGAGTTAGGCCCATTGGATTCCTACATTGTATAAGAGCCAAACTTTTGTCTGATATTGGGTGTGTTCAATATGACATCAATGTTGGATCCCCCAATATCTGTTCGCAGTGGTTTGTCAAAGTGCACCCAGCGCGTGAGGGGGCGTATTTAATCCCACATTGCTTGTTACCTGATCATGAGCTATATATAAGTCTAGAGTCAATCTTCCTCTTTCAAGACTTTTTTTGAGAGGGAGTTAGGGTCATTGGTTTCCTACAAGATTCTTTTATATTGATTATTGAAGTATTTAATTTGTTATATTATATGCTCGTATTTCATGTGATGTTATATAATAAATACATACATACATTGAGATTTCATTCTTCAAGTCAATCATTTTTTTAAAGGTAGGGTTTGGTTTCATAGGAATGGAATTAGAAATGAACACACGTAAAAATCTGAATAGTTAGATATGTTTATTTTCAATCCCGATTCCAAATTACCAAACACCACCTAAATGTTTAACGACATATTAAAGAAATATGCTTATCTGATTCAGTGATTCATTACATACACTTGATGCATTTTAAGGTCGGATTTGTTTAGTGTTTCTATTCCTAGAATACCCAAAAATTTGTTCTTAAAATCACAGAACATAACAAAAACTTATCTTTTTTTCCCTCTTTTTTATTTGTTTTTATGTTTCCATGTTTTTGTATTATCATTAACACCCATCATTACATTTGCTATCTTAGAACACATGTCCAAGTGCAAGAGAATCAAGCTTCAAGAAATTCAAAGAGCAAAAAACAGGAACAAACGGAGAACAAATCAAAACCATAAATACCCAAATTGCCCCTGAAACCCGCCTAGTAAATTGGATGAAATCAAAAACTGAGGTCTCTAATAGAGATGATGATGATAGTGATGAAGATGAAGATAATGATGATGAAGATAATGGCTTTGATCCCACAAGGGTTAAAGAATTTCATAATAGGGTTGTTAAATTACCTTTTTGTCCTAAAGAAGTTGATAGAGTGATCGATACGAAAGAGCTTTGTTTGATAAATGCTCAGTCACACACCATTAGAAAAATCATAGTTTTTGCGTCTCTTGGCACAAGGCATGGGTGTGAAGACATGTATGAACTAGACTTCAACCACTTCACCATTTTGCAGAAGGGGGAGCCCGGGGTGGCGTTTATTTAACGTTTCTGTTCCCGAAGGCAAAAAAAAATGGAAAAAAGGGGAACAAATATTTGTGTTCCCATTTCTTTTAATATGATAGTGTGCTTGGGGATGTTGCAAGAACACATCTTGTACGAGATTCCAGGCGTTAGAAGGAAGATCTTCTATCCAAATCGACAAAACTCGATTTCGTGTCTTGTCAGGATTCTTGAAGAGGAGAAGGTAATGAGGCCATCTGACGGTAAATGCCCCTCCTTCTTGTTTTTGTGCATCAAGCATGTAGGAAGGACAAGGAATCTCCCCCAAAATGAGTATGTGATGATTAAGGCCCATTTGGTTAGTGTTCCCAACCAAATCCAACCCAACCCAACTTAAAAATAATGAGTTTGATTTTTGGAAACTCGTTTAGCAAATACAAAAGTCAACCCAACCCAACCCAAAAAATAGGAATTAATTCTCAAAATGTTAAGGAAATGAGAAACAAAAAAGACTTGTTTTTTTTTTTTGCCCAAAAAACTCAACTCAACCCTCTCAACTCCGGCCACCGTCTTACGACCACCCGCCGGCCGCCGCGGTCACTGTCTGCCGCCGTCTGGCGACAGTCGCCGGCAACTGTCACCGGCCGCCGCCGCCGCCAAACACAAAAACAAAATCTCAAAAAAAAAAAAAAAATTAGGATAAAATTGTTACCAAACACGATTTTGTTCTCAGCACAAAACAAAAATTGTCGTTACCAAACGTAATTATGCTCCCAAAATTCTCAACCCAATCCATTCAATTGGGTTCAGAAAAGTGGGAACACTAACTAAACGCCACCTAAGGGAATGTTTAGTTTAGAATTTGAAAATACTTTTCAAAAATATTTTTGTTGAAAATTGTGAGAACTTGTTTGGTTTTAAGTTTTGGAATTTTTTTAAAACGGAATCTGTATTTAAAATGTGTTACAATGTAAAAACTGTTTAGAATTTGAAAACAGTATTATAAAAAAGTTCAAAAATAGTTTTCAATATCAATTTTTCAAAATTGTAAAAACTTGTTTGCGTTGGGTTTATATTTTTTTTTTGAAAACATAACCCTTATAAGAAAGGTGTTAAAAAAATTCAAAAGCTAAATTGAAAAGACAGATTATTAATGTGATTGATTAAGTGGTGGAGCCGAGGTAGGCCGAGGGGAAACTCAATCCGGCCCTTAACCTTTTTTTTTTTTTTTTTTTTAATTTTCACCCTTATATCTTTATAAAAGTTCAATTAACCCCTTAAAATTTTATATAAGTCTTCCCTAATTTATATAAATATCTAAAAAAAAAAAAAAAAATAGCCTCCCCTCAATCGACTTTCTAGATCCGCCACTCATTTGATTGAATATGTGTGCCTATGTAAGAGAGAAATTGATGTGATTGAATGAGAATTGTGAAAATTCTTCTATAGAATAATTTTTGAGTCATTTTGTAAAAGTACAAATAGTTGATTTTTTTAGGGTGTTGAAAACAAGTAATACTGCTAGATTTGTTAACAAACAACCCTTGGACCATTTTTTTCAGTGTTTTTTGTTTATGTTCCAAATTTTCTTGTAACACACACAAAAAAAAAAGAAATTGAAATCTTTCGGGCCGATTATATGCCAAATGGTGATGCTAATCAACATTCGAAGTGGGAGTTTCTTCTTCAAGGCCTTGGGCATCACACTCTTGTCATGGCAGGTTTTCCTAATGACTTGGTTCAAAAAGAAACTAATTATAGAACTTGGATCTCCTCCAAAAATACTACATGTAAAACGTTTCTGTTTCATTTTAAATCTTCTACTCTTGGCTAAACGGAGAAACTCACATTTTATTGAAAAATAAAATAATCTTCCTTTATTTTTTAATTTAATTTCAGTATTCAAAGGTAATAAATGAGAAAACTAACACGATAGCCGAATAATATAATTCATAAAATAGAATTATGTTTCAAGTTTGTTTTGAAAAACATGAAAGAGAATAGAAATATATATTTTTTTTTTGTTATTATTATATTTATTCCCAGAAAACTTGGAATAGAGATAGAAATTTGAGAACAATCTTGTTTAGTTTCTAGAAATTTGTTCTAAAATTCAGGAAACAAAATAGAAATGATTGTGTTTTTTTTTAATCGAATCACTAAACAAACGGCCCTAAAAATCATTCTTTTATTCCGCTCCCATATTTTTTAAACAGAACAAAATTGTTTTCTGTTCTTATTGCAGGACAAATGAGAATGCTGTTGGAGAAGAATTATTTCTCTCTTCACCTTCAACTCCTAGAGAAATAGTACGAATCACAAGTTCTTAACCTTAGGCTACGTTTGTTTACTATTTAAATCCCTGTATTTTTGTTCTTTTCTCCCTTGAAAAATATGGAACAAAAACAAAAATACAAGAACAAAACAAAATCGTTCTTAAACACTTTTTTTTTTTCATTTTCTTGTTTTTCTTAGTGAACAGGTTCAAATTCTCGGTTGTTAGCCGTTAAGACGGCTTCCACAAAATCAAAATCCAAGAAAAATATTTCCAAAAAAAAAATCCGATTTTTCGATCTTCTCCTTCAAGCTCCAACACAAAATTTGCACTAACCGGCTATACTCCTCCATCTAAAGATCAATCTTCTTAATCTATGTTCTCTACTCATCCCCCTAGTTTCTTCAAGGCTACAATATATTGGCCTCCCCCATTCCCTTATCCTTCTTCTTCATATGGATATCAGCCATTCCAGTCTTTAGGAAATTACTTTCTACCCTTCCTTATCATTACTATGGTCATCCCTCGTCTAATCCTAGGATGCATGTTATGTTAAATTGCGATGTTCAGAAGAACGTGGCCTCATAGGATGCTCATAGTAGCTTGAGTAGCAGTTCTGACTAAAAAGAGACAGTTCAGTGCACGAAAGCTACGAGATCTGACTAAAAATACATATAATCTTTTGCATTATTGTACAGAGTAGCTGCCTCAAGGTGATCCCACAACCTCAAATTTAATGTTAAAAAAAATGTAGTTGAAGCCTTGAGTATGTCCTTTTTTATAATAATGAAGTTCTCGTAGATTTTTTATTTTTTTCCCCAATTTTTTTATGGAATTTTAATATTGAAATTCAGATTTTTGAGACTTTGCATTCCCGAAGTTTGACCATTATTTCTCTTTGATCCCCGTAGTTACAATTTGAACACATAATACCTTGAAGTCCTGTAATCAGCCCACTTTTGTTCAAATCAATAACTCCATTACAATTTTGGATGACTAACAATCAACTATCATGCACCCCACAACCATATCTCTCTCTCTCTCTCTCTCTCTCTCTCTCTCTCTCTCCATATATATATATATATATATATATATATATATTTGTGAGTATTTAGACAGGAAGGAGAATGAGAGGGAAGAAGGGAACTGAAATTACTCATAAAGTCTCTTAAAAACAATCTGGTGCACGGCAAGTGACTATCTTCTGTTCCGTTCAAAATTGTAAAGGGGATAATGACTTGGACTATAACAGGATAATTAATAAACTTTAAGGTGTTAGATGTTCAAACTGAAACTATGGGGACCAAAGTGAGAATTTTTCTGGTGGTCAGACCATTGAATGATTCATCACTTCCCTGTGCAAAAACTGAAAGTGATGTCCAACCATAAACAACGGTTTCTTTGCCACCTGTTCTGAATTGCCCCCATCAATAATTTTCTCTCCCCCCCCCCCCCAGTTGCCATCAATAATTTGTTAAATGCAGCATCTTTAAGATCATTAAAAAATATAGCACGTAGTGGATAAAGTCATATTCGCTTATGCAAGAGAATCTTACCTTCTTTGTTTTTTAATCCTCTCTTTCATTGAATTCCTCTCTCTATGAACATGCAGGCATCATTACTCCATTAAAGAAGAAGGGTAAAGTGGAGAGGTAGCCATTAAAGAAAGGCAAAGTGGAAGCCATTGTGAATGAGTCGTCATCATCAACAAGGTATCATACTCTAGGGGTGGTCTTCGCCCTTCTCTCTCCTCCAAAAATAACTCAAAAAATAGAATTTTTCTTCACATTTATAACTTGATCACCAATCTTTCTTACATTCGATGTGAAATAAACCCAACAATTTATTCCTCACACATCAGCCATTTGGTTAGTTAACGCTCAACCAGTCTCTTCTTTCGTGACTATTGGACTTCTCTCAACTCCAAAAGTTAGCTCATGAATTGAGCATGACTCTCACACTTATAATTTGACCACCAATTACTTTCTCAACTCCAAAAGTTAGCTCATGAGTTGGGCATGACTCTCACACTTATAATTTGACCATCAATTATTTTCACATTTGATATGGGTAAACTCAACAATTTATCACCAAATCAGAAATAAATAAGAAAAAAAAACATCAAACAAGTCACTGGACTATTTTATTTTTTTTCCATTCCACTCACTAGAAAAGGTAAAACCCGCATTAGAAATCCATCTTATTCTTCTTCACTCACCCTCTCTCTCCTCCAAAAGACATCTTGAGGAGAGAGAGAGAGAGGAGTTGTACAAAAGGAAGTTGTTGGTTTTACTTGTACAAATCTAAAAGTTGTGAAGAGGAAGAGGCCATTTTTTTTGAATGAGACTTCAACAATAAGCCACATAGATAAATACATACATAGATACATATACGTGCCATCTCCCACATCAGAAATGACCAAAAAAACAAACAAACTACACCTCCAAACAGGGCACTAAACCAACATTTTTCATTCCCCTCACTAGAAAATGCAAAACCCACAAAAGAAAACCATCTTATTCTTCTTCACTTACCCGAACACCCCCCCCCCCACCCCACCCCCCGCTCTTCCAAAAAACACATCTTGAGGTGGGTTGCTTTTCCTTCCCCTTAGTTGTGCTTATTTCACAACATTACACTGCCTCCTGATCTCACCCTTTGATCCAGTGAGAGGGTTGTTCTCAGACAAAATTGTGATTGCCCTTGAAAATTCCTTAAAGAAATAGTCTTGGCTCTTTGCCATCTTCTTCACATAGGGCTTTGTCCTCTTGTCTGTGGCCAGCTGGTGGTCCACTATGAGCAGCCCCTAGTTATCCAATATGTTTCCAGTAGTAGTTGTTGTCTAGCACCATGGGAGTGCTCCTATCATTTCTCACTGTTAAGAGGTTCCAACTTAAAATGGTGCTAAGTGGAGTGACCTTTGATTTATATAGTAGTTTGGGAACTCTTAGATGAGCGATGTGAGACAAGAATTTAACACTCGCCCTTGAGTGTAACCCCCGGTTTGTATGAATAATTTGACTACGAGGGAATTATGAGAAATGTACAACCTCCGACTTACACGGATGATTTTACTATAAGGGAATAAGAGACCCATAACATTAGCTCTAATATCATGATAGGAGGTTCCAACTTAAAACCATATGGTACGCAGTGGAGTAACTCCTTTGATTTATATAGTGATTTGGGAATTCTCAGGTGAGCGATGTGGGACAAGAATTTAACACACTCATATAGCATGTGCTCCACGTGATCCAGGTTGAGCTTCGGTCCCACCTCGGGGTATAGCCGGTGAACTAATTTCACGCAGTGGGTCCTACCCACACTGTGAGCTCTTGTTAAACAACGACCGATTCAGAAATTTAGTTCAGTGGGGAGCGATTTTTTTTTTTTTTTTTTTGGGGGGGGGGTGATTTTAGAAGTTTAATTTTAATTTTAGGGGATTCTTATGAAATTTTGTAAAAAAAATTGAAAATGTTGGTTACTGTTTATGTTACTTGATTCTAGTTCCCGTTCACAAGATATTTTGCGATTAATGTACAAAACTGCATTTGGTAAATATATTTTTGTTCCAAAAATTTTGAAAGTAATTTGGGACTATTTTCTGGATTACTTAAAAATCTGAAAAACAAAAAAATGTTGATTCCTCTTTACCCCCACAAAATTATTCTCACTACCATCTTGTCAGCCACCAACACCTCAGCCACCATACATTTAAAAGAGAAAAAAAAAACACTATTACAGTCTAATGCGTTTCTTGTTTTTGTTCTCATAAATTAAAAGAAACAATTTCAGAATAATAGTTGTTACCAAACATATTTCTATTTCAGAAATACTCCAAAACAGAAACAGAATTCTCATTTTGTCCCAATTTATTAGAAGTAAAAATAGAAAACTACAAACACTAACCAAAGACCACCTTAGTTTTTAAAAATTGGAGTTGAAAAAATATATACATAGCATAATGCTATTGACACTCCAAAAATATCAAGTGCGAGGAAAATCTTCATCTCATGAGCTAGTTTTTGGAATTGAGAGAGGTCTAAGACCACCTTACAGGTTCCATGGAATTGGAATGTTGGAATTTGAATTAAATGTGAACGCGTAAAAATCTAGAAATTTCATGCATTCATTTCTAATTCTAATTTTTGTGTTGCCAAACACTACCTAAGATTTTAATTTATTGATTTTTTTTTTTCCTCAGGGAAAGTGTACCGTGATATAGTTGGTAGTGCCTACTACGTGGCTCCTGAAGTATTACGCCAAAGCTACGGGAAGGAAATAGACGTCTGGTGTGCGGCGTCATTTTATATATTCTACTCAGCGATATACCTCCCTCTTGGGCCAGTAAAAATAAATAATTTGTTTGATTTTTTTTTAATTACTTTTATATTTTGCATGGTTGAGCTTGATTAGTGTTTCTATTATCAGAAAGCTTCGAACACACACAAACAAAGAAAAAAAAAAGGATTTGGTTCCCAAAAAATCCAAAATTCTAGGAACTGATTTTTTTCCTCCCAAAGTTTGTAAAAAAAAAAAAAAATGGGATTAGAAACAGTAATCAACCACCATCTTGACCTTGATTGGTGTAAAGCAAAAGCAAAAAAAGGAACACATACCCTGTTTCTGTCGTGTTCCCAAAAATTTAATCCTAAAATATGGAACGAAAAAAAAAAAGAAACAAAACCACAACAAGAAGAAACCGAAACACTAATCTAGTTTCTTTCAGACTTAAAATGCGGATTGAGATTTTTTTTTTTCTTCCAGAAACCGAAAAGGGAATATTTGATGCTGTACTACAAGGAGAGATCGATTTTGAAAGTGCACCATGGCCATCTATATCAAACAGTGCCAAAGACCTTGTTCGGAAGATGCTAACACACACAGGGAATATGTGTTTGTGTGTATTGAGAAATTTATTATATTATCATTTATCATTTTAAGCCCCTTTCTTTATTTTAAATTTTTAGTCCTCCAATATAATTTTAGTCCTTCCGTTAATATCAATTAGATTGAAAGAAGTCATATGCTTGATATCAACTAAATAGTGAATATATACTTGATATCATAGTTAAAGACAACTGAAATGACAGTAAGGACTAAAAAATAAAGAGCTAATTAAATTTTATCTCTTATAGTTTGACCGATTTGCACTTACCTACCTATGGTTTGAAAATCGTCATTTACCCTCTCTATGGTTAAATTTTCAAACCACTTACCCCCCAATACAGGAGGTAAGTGCAACAAATATCTGACCACAAGGGGTAAGTGATAATTTTCAAACCACAGGGAGTAAAGTGCAAATTGACCAAACCACGTGAGGGTAAAATACTATTAACCCAAAAATAAATCGTTAAGGACTAAAGATTAATTTGCTCTAAAATCATGAAAATGTAAAAACACATTTGATTGAGAACTACATAGTAAAAACACAAAATAGTACGCCCTCCGTTTCTAAAATACTGCCTCATTTGACTTTGCACAAAATTTTATGCAGTGGTTGAATATAATCTAATTTACTATATTGCCCTTATTTGAAAATGTGTAGAAATATTGATTTATTTTTATTTTTTAAATTTGAATGAATGGTTCAAAAGAGGGTGAGTTTACCAACATGAGTTGGCTCAAGTGGAAGGGACTTGGGTTCCCTTAAGCAACGTTCAGGGATCGAAACCTGGGGGTTGTGTATGGAGAGTGCTCTGTTGGGAGAGGTGTCCGCTTCGGCGCCCGACAGTACCTCGAGGGATTAGTCTCCGCCGATCGTGGTGCGGGGGATACCCTGGGTTTACCCAAAAAAAGAGGGTTAGTTTGGGAAATGTGATAGAATATGTTTATTTATTTTTTATTGCATGATAAGAGCACCCGTGGATTAGAGGAGGAGAAGCATCGGATAAGCCAATTGATAGCACAGTTCTATCGAGAATGAAGCAATTTAGGGCTATGAACAAGCTCAAGAAACTCGCATTAAATGTAAGCTTTCCCTTTGAATCATATCATGGCTAACGCCGTGTTTGTTTAGGTGGCATTTGCTAATCGTTTCTGTTTCTGTTTCCATTCCAACCGTGGGATGGGAATGGAATAGGAATTTTATTTTCTTCTTGAGAGTAGAATCGCGTTTGGTAAAGATAATTTTTTTTTTTTTTTTTTTTTTTTAAAGAGAATTGTGTTTAGTAACGATTTTATCCTAAAATCTCTTTTTTTTTGTTGGCCGGACGGCGGTGGCTCCGGTGACGGCGGTGGCTTCGGCGCCGGCGACGCCAGGACGGCGATGGCTCCAGCGCCGGCGACGATCGGACAGCGGTGGCTGGTGGGTGACAGTAGCCGAAAAGTTTCCGGACGAACGGTGACCGGCGACGGTCGCCGGAGAGAGCCGCCGCCGCCGGCGGCGGAGGACGGTGGCCGACAGTGCTGGCGGCGGCGGATGGTGGTCGACCGGCGGGTGAACAGTGATTGTGTGTTTTGGGAATGGAATGGGAATAATGAGAAACAATTTTTTTTTGTTTCTCATTTCTTAAAAAAAAAAGTGGGCACAATTCTCAAATGGGAATGAAATGGAAACGAAAACAAAAATTACCAAACACTATTCCCAAACAGAATTCCCAAAAATCTGGGAATGGAATGGGAATTTCTGGAATAGAAATGGTTACCAAACGGGGCCTTAGTATCTGTGTTTTGGGTTAATAGTACTTTACCCCCTTAGGTTTGACCCATTTGCACTTTATCTCCCTTGTAGTTTAAAACGTCGCCACTTACTCCTCTGTGGTTTGTGGACCTAAGTGCAACGCTAACTCTATTGACGGAAAACGTGGAATGTCGATTTGCCCTTCAGTAATTATTCACAATTATTGGGGTGTAAAGTGTTATTAACCCTTCTCCGTTTCACAACACACACTAGACTAAGCGAGAGCTTCTCTCTCTAGAAACCCTAATCGAAGGAGGCGGTGGTGGAGACTTCTTCATCGTTGTCTCCCCTGCCAACTTCGATTTACTCCCGCCTCCTCAACTCTCTATCTCGGTGGTTGTTTGGCGTTGGCATCCCCCATTCTCTCCAAACGGTCACCTAACTCACATCGCCACTGCCTCCGCCTCACCACCGCCATCAACAACGCCACCTCCAAGCCCCCAAAAAATAGGCATCAACGCCGAATCCAGACGAAGCCATCATCGTAGCTTTAGTCTTCCCCTCAGATCTGAGCCTTTCACCCCCCTCAGATATGAGCTCTCTCTCACTTCTCTCAACCCCCTCTCGCTAGATTGGTTCCTCAGTCGACCTCAGGTTTGATTATCGGTCTGTTGTCGCCAAGCTCCCCTCTCGTTTCAATTCATCTTCTCCCAAATCCTCTTTGCCTCGAAATCATTCACAAAGTTCCTGCAAAAACTCAAATCGCTTGCTCAATTCGTCTTTCACACTCCATTTCACCGTCGCAGGTAAACTCTATCAAGGCTGACCCTGTTTCTATTGACTTTTTAATTCTGACTTTGCATTCTACAATAGTAGAGTTTGTTTTGCTATTGTTAGGTTGTTTCAGTTCATTTCAATTTTTGTTATATGTTTGGATTTGTTGCCTCTGTACAGTGTTCTTGAGTGTTCTTGATTCGCTATTGCAGGCATTGTTATATTCCCTCAGTTGGTTGAGGATGTTGGTTTCCTATTGTTGTATTTTCTCTATGATAGAGGTTTGTATTTGGTTTTGTTGGATAGACCATTCCCTTTATACTCCTTGGGTTTTTTAATTTCTCTTTTAATGTCATTCTATTTTGTTAAAAAAAAAAAAAAAAAAAAAACTTCTCCGTTTCAACCTTTATTCCTCCCTTCTCATTTTCAAAAACCGACAAAAATATGATAATTCAAATTTCATTACTTTAAATAATACACATTCATTTTATTACTATAAACATAACTAAAATTACACTGACCACCACAAAAAATATAATTGAAAAATGAAGGTCAAGATTGGCCCAGCTCGGGTCAAAGCTTTCAAAGATTAAAGTCAAACAACTCATGGATGTTGTAAGTTATAGTCTATAGGGCCTTCTGGGTGGTCTAATTTATCTTATTTTGGATGAATTAAATTTATATATTTCTCTCTTCATACGAGATTTCTGTTTGGTAATTTTATTTTATTTTGCTTAAAAGTGAAAAAGTGCTTAATTCTTCTTTTTTTCTTCTTCTTCATTTTTTTTTTTTTTTAAGAGATCTTTTACAAAGTTAACACTAAGATAGCCTAAATAAACTTTAATTTTTGATTTTATTTTTATATAAAAAATACATTTTTGAGGTTTTTTGCACTTTGCACAAGAATCTCACTTTTGTCTTTATACTTTCAATTTGAACACTTTAAATCTTGAATTATCCAAATCGTGTCAATTGAGTCTAAATCGTTAATTTCATAAAAAATTTTAATAGAAATCACCCATGTGGATGATTTTTGTGCTTGACACGTGAGTGATTTCTGTAAAAAAATAATAATTGTGTTAACGATTTGGACTCAATTAACACGATTTGAATATTTTAGGGTTTAACAAATTGAAAGGACGGAGGCTAAAATGGAATTTCTCTTAAACTTCAGGGTGCAAAGTAGGAGTGTGCACGGGTCGAAACCCGCCATTATGGCCCTAACCCGCCACTCGACCCGACCTTGTCGGGTGAGGAAAAGGTGGACCCGTTAGCCGACCGCTGCAATGGAAAATCTGATCATTCTCGGGTTTATTGGTTGTCGGACAGTTACGGCGGGTGGAAGGTCGGTTGAAATCCTAAGCAATACGGAATCGAAATCGAAACGATTGAAACAGAAATAAAAACCCTAATCTATACAAAATCGAAACAAGCAAATCGAACAAATAGAATAACTTACCATTTTGGGCATAATTACATGGGAGAAGAATCATTGGAGAGAGGCATTGTTGATATCATCGGAGCAGCAGCCGAAACCAGTCTCCCTGGACATAGACGTCGCTGATGACAGAAGAGAGGGAACACCATCAAAAAACATATTTTGGCTGCTACAGCTGCTGTAATTATTCGGATCAAGAAGAATCGAAGAAGACGAAGAAGAATCATCGAAGAAATCGAAGAAGAAGAAGAAGAAGAATTCGGAGAAGAAGAGGAGTCACGAGAACGGCGTGCAATGAGCCCTAAAATCACTAAAATCGTTTAAATAGCAAGAAGGCGTTTGGGTC